>JAHDVE020010517.1:0-153806 GCA_022606495.2 Halesus radiatus | reverse complement strand
TTTTATCTGCGCCTCACAAATCACAGATTAATCTAATTAATTGCAAGGTGGAAATGTTTCATGTAAGCGATGAAAAAATAATAACATATCGAAGATAATCTTTTGAATTCTTCGTCAGAAGACACGGATTTCATATAGTTTAATTTATTTTATATAACTTTATAACCGCACGCCTACCTCATTGAAACTACCAGCAGAGAACACATAACTATAAAAACAAACAAAAGGTGTCGGTCTGGATCAAAACAAAAAGCACACAATTTATGAAAAACTTAACAACACTAACTAACTAACTAACCATAACGCCGTTTCTCCGCATGGGTAGGCAGAAACGACGGACCGCCAAAAAACTCGATCTTGGCATACACTTCTTGCTCCATTAACATTCATACATTGTTTCTATTATTCAGACTTCTGACAAGGCCCGACTCGAGTATTTGATTCACTTGATCGTGCCATGTCTTCCTCGGGCGTTCCCGGCTTCTTCTTCCATTCACATTGGCATTCGCAACACCAAGCCAAATATAACGCAATTCCATTTAGACATATTGGATATAATTATAATCTGTATTTTTAATGAACGGAAAAGGGAGTGTAAGGAGAATATATGACGCGAATGTGAATGGAAGAAGCCGGGGACGCCCGAT
This sequence comes from Halesus radiatus, assembly GCA_022606495.2. Taxonomy (NCBI): domain Eukaryota; kingdom Metazoa; phylum Arthropoda; class Insecta; order Trichoptera; family Limnephilidae; genus Halesus; species Halesus radiatus. The sequence goes on along the minus strand of JAHDVE020010517.1, from coordinate 153,159 downwards.
GAAGAGATGGCACGATAAAGTGACTCAAATACTTGAGCCATAAACATACTATGTATGTGTGTAATTGGAGCAAGAAGTGTATGCCAAGATCGAGTTGTTTGGCTTTTCGTCCTCTCCGCCTACCCCTTGCGGGGAAACGGCGTGATGGTTAGTTAGTTAAAACGTTAACTCTAAAATCACCGTTTTGAGAAATCAAGCATTTAAAATTTTTACCAACTTTAAAAGTGTTTTACCAACTATAAACGTTTTTTACCAAGTTTAAACGTTTTTTATCAAATTCAATAATATTATTATAATGCAACGTTTTTTTTCAGTACGAAAATATTCGCTTTGAAAAAAAAATTGCGATTTTTAGCATTTTGTCCGATTAAAACACCTGCTAACTGATTTAACGAAAAATTTACATTTTAAATCACAGACATTTTTCAATTTCCACAACTGTGTGCTCTGCCAGTTTATAGAGCGTAAAGGAGCTTCATAAAACTGCATTATTATACCTGCCACTATACCTGCGATATATTCTTTAATCCATCGCTTACTAACACATCGCTATTCGGGTATGTGGCGACTTCTTCTGCATTAACATCCAGCCCTACTTAGCTCTATCCGGAGTAGCAGTAATTAAAATAAATAAAAAAACAGACATTTGCGACATATACAGACATTTGCGGCATATAAGGGCAAATTTCAACTTCGATAGCTAGAATGATAGATTTACCCTTCGTTCCGTAAACTCGGGAATGTAGTATTTTTTTATTCTTTAGGAGTTTATTGTATTTCAAAATGGACATTTTAAACGGCCATAGTAAAATGGCGGGAAGTTCGTGCGATAACGCTGTGTCGAAAAAAATTGCTAATCGATAAATATGTTAATAAATGGAATAACTAATGTGCTAACAAATTAAATATTAGCTGCGTGTTTAGTAATTGTGTATTTTGGATGTAAATTATCTTTTATACGATTAAAAACTGATATTTATAATTTTTTTATCGGAATAACTTTGAAGCTTATAAATCTCAAATAAAAAATGAAACATAAAAGACAAAGAAAATTAAAACGTACAGGTGGCATCTGGAAACTATTTTCATTTTATTTCCCTTTACTCATACAAATTGTTTTTCTTTCTTCTAAACAATATGTTGCTTTATTACCTAACTTAACGCAAAAACAAAATTAGGATTGAATGATAAATAAAAATCATACTAAAATAATATTTAGTAGATGAAGGCAGAATAATTTTTTTCGGTAAGAAATTAATTAGTATTCAAAGCCCAGTTTTTCCCAAAACTTATTCAGTAGGCGATGGGTTCACCTAATAAAATTAATAATACGCAGCAACAATACGATACTAAGAATACAAAAAAGGCTCTCAATCAATTAGATTTCAAATCCTACCGAAAACCCCCAAAATACTAAGTTATAATCACTAAAAGATAGAAGAAATATATGCAACCAAAAATTCCTTTACAAAATAATCAACAACGTTGTTGACAATTACTGCTTTCTAGAAAACATTAATTTCCACTGTCCAGTACGAAACACGCGCTCAAATCAACTATTCCACATCCCACACTTAAAAACTAACTTCACACAACACTAATTTTTCAGAAGAACATGCACAAAGTACGACAACATCTATTCATTTATCCTCGGGACAATTTAAAAAAATTCATAATAGAAAAACATAAATCCCAAAGTTAGTTATAACTCCCTACCCCTGCTGCGTGTAACATATTTTTTATATTGTTAGATTTAAAATGTATTTTATCTTGTCATTGGATTTAAAATGTATTTTATCTTGTCATTGGATTTAACGTTATTATTTTTTTGGAAAGTAGATCGATTTAATTATGTTATTTTCCTTTTTCAGATTGTTCACACGATGGCATTCCTGCATCGTGTACATGTGAAAATGTTTGAACTTGTGAAATATGTTTATTTAGGTGTCATTATTGATTGTTTTTTCAAGTGGGATTTACAAATAAATAAGGTTTGTGTACGATTAAGATCAATTGTTAATAGATTATTTAAATTAAAATTCTTTGTTCCAATCTGTAGTTCGAATAATATATTTATCACTTCCATAATGTTTTTTTATTCTGTGGAGGGAGCCAAATAACAATATTGGACGAATTTACAATGCACACATTTTTATAGAACACTGCAAGCATACTTTCTAGCTTGAACGCATCTAATGCATATTAACATAACTTAATATTTGTATTATCCTTGCTCAATTCAATGTAAACTGAAGAGGAGAAAAAAACCGTGTCATTTGTTATGCACATTGTTCGCTGTCATCTGCTCGAGGGGATTAGGAACATTTTCAATGCTCTAGTAGAGGCGGGAAAGTATACAATGAGAAAAGGAGGGAACAGCATCCGAGACAAAAGAGGTTCATCGCCCGCAACTCACTGGATTTTCACCGGACAAAATCGACGACAAGACACAAAGGCGAAAATACTTTTAAACTTCGAAATTTCCGAAAGCTTTCAATAGCCAAAACCCAACGCTATGTGAATGCTTTACATCAATTCGCCGAACTCGCGTTGTTTGAGGTTTTGTTAAAAAGAGATTTCCTTTAAAACCATTGTGTTGTATTAGCGGGCGAACTTTATTTATTAATTAATGATAATGAATATAATTTCGAACTAAATATGGTTGAAATTACTTCTAGCAGGCATACTATGGTAAGAAAGTAGTGGTAAGAGTGTTTGTAGCCAAAATAGCTGTTTTATCAATTTGTACATAATTCATCACACTTAAAATAACGCGGTTGACATTAGATGTTAAAAAAGTGTTTTTCATTCAATCCGTTATCTTCACTATCGACATGCACATACCTAACTCATCGCATTAAAAATTATTATGTGGTTGGCTTAATTTCTGGCAAGGAATCTTGGAAAGCACACAGCGCATATGTGAAAAGTTAGTTGAATGTGGCCATTACTTGTCCATGTGAGCACTTTAGAAACCTTCGAAACAATTCGAGCTTATCGCATTAAACCAATAATTAATTCAATTCAATGTCTTCAATATAATATATTAAACAATAAAGCGGTTTAGCAAAACTAATTTTGAAAGCAGGCTGTTGTGGTTTACAAACTAGGATAAAATTACAATCGGAAACTATTACCCTTCTCGAAAGTGATCTGAGATGTAATCCGTACAATCCCAAAACTGGGATATTCCGTAAACTTTCATAAATTGTGACGGAGCGCTAAAGGACCTATAAAAAGAGTTTAATTTAAAAGCGTCGCCTGAAACTCATGATTACAGCTATAGAAATTGTTCCCGAAGAATTAATTTCAATGCCTACGTTAGAACATTTGAAGGTTAAATACAATGGCTTGCAGCACATAAAAGTGAGATAACGTGAAATGTCTTAAGAGGAACGGCTGCGCGGCCTGTTTCACACAAAACTTAATTTTCGATTTGAAGCCAAAATACTCACCTAAACCTAATGATTTTTTTTTCATAAAAAAGAATAGTAAATATCTAGTACGGATTAGAAGTAATTTATTTATTTTTGTTTTACATTATGAAATATAGGCCAATAAAGGAATTGATTTTTCGCGATTTTAGAGGCACCTTCAACAATTATTTGGGGGCTAAACGATGATTTAAAAAAAAGTTTTACCACGTCCACTTTGAAAATATAAAATAAAAATAAGCACTATGGTGGACTTTAAATAAAATTAGAAACGACCAATTTACGTTGGAACACAAATTTGCCGTACATAATTTAAAATATAGAGCCGAAAAAAAGTTTTTTTTTAATGTTTTGTTTTTATATTTTTATTTACGTAATCATATTTACATAGCAAATACGATAATTTTTGTTTTAAATACAGTAAGCCCGCAAATAATTTTCTAAGTTTATTTTTGGAATAGTGCGATTTGGAGATGCCATATTTTCACATATATAAAAAATATGAGTTCTTTTAAGGTCTATTGCTCTTGTTCGTCAAAAAGTGAAGATACATACTGTATATCTGTGTTCAAAGCGTCGTAATGTCCCGAGTAACGAAGTCATTTGTTTGTGTTGTCATTTGTCATCACCCACTTCTAGCGGATTTTTGGTTACCGAGAGCGCCACGTACAGCGCTATCATAATGAAGAATTTTATTTATAATGATTCTATTACATCGTTTCATTATATTTTCATGGTCCACGTTACGACTTTAATATCGTGCAAAACTCGTGTAACGCGAAGTCGGATTAGAAACACAATAGCTTTGTGAAGCTTAATGCATCGTATGGTTGACTTACTATTCCCCGGACAATCGGAACAATTTTTAACGGCCGCTTTTTAACGTCGCCGAAATAACGTTCTAGCCGCGTAACTTTTATGGAGCATAAACTAGAAGTTATGATGTTTTTGTCATATCGAGAGAGACTTTTCATTCAGGAATAAAGTAAAATCGTTTAGGGCCGACATGAAACCGTAACAAGTCGCCGTAAAGGAAATGAAAGGTAATTTCCATTCGGTGAAAACAAAAATAATTACGAAGCAAATGAACTAATCACTTTGAATACGGTGAAACATGTTTCGGGCGATTCCGCAAATAAAAGTCGGCAGGAACATATTAGTCTATTTATATTGCCTCTGGAAACATTTTTCACCCACGAATAAATTATGAATCAAAATAAAGTAGGAATGGAAAAAGTTTGGTAGGTGTAACTATTTTATTATTACAGCACCAGACAGGTGTAGAGGCAAAGGCACGAATAAAAATAAGTGAAACGAGGCAGAATTCCAAAAGACAAAACGCCTCATCAAACATACGTCGCGGAGCTGTCGACGCCCAATGCAATACTCCCAGGAACAAAGGCATATTACGATTGTGAAAATTGGACGGATAAAACCAAATACGCCACAAGTCAAAGCTTTGGCATGCAATTGTAGTACTAGTGGAAAGGATAAATAGGGTGCATATTTGGGTGCGGTGAAAGGTCGGCGTATATGGTGTGTTCGTCATCGGAATGGCCGCGTGGACAACGCGGTGAGGTTGGTTTCGGGTTATTTCGGTGCGACGCAACAACACACGCGACGCCGGACGCCAGGAATAGACGTCGGCAGATGTAGACGCCGGAGTGCCGATACACAATGGCCGGCCGCTCTCACGTACAAACCTGTACCTATATTAACGACGCATTGCACATATACACGCGTATTATCAATGGTTTGTTTACTCGTAATATACTTGAGTCGCTTTTGAAGAACCGTTTTAATGAAATGGGCGCTTCACAGCAATGAAACTAAGAATCCAAAAACAGAAAACTCTGTTATTAAATTATAAGTTTAAAACAATAAGTTTTTAAAGGCCTAGCGCTCGATGGTCCTAAACATAACTTTGCAGTTTGCTAACTCAATTAATACCACAAATAATGTATCTGTAAATTCTATAGGGTAGTTAGAAAAATGTGTAAGGTTTCAAAAGACAAAAATCCTCAAATGGTAATCTTTTAAGTTGTTTAATTATTTAATTTTAATTTAATTTAATTTATTTAATTTCATTAAATTTAAATATGACAACAAAAACATTAGACACTCATCTCCCTAGGACAGGCCTGTGTTGAGATGAGCGGCTTTACAATTTAATAATGATCAGTAAATACTAATAAGTAAATAATAATACATGAAAAAAGAGTAGTAAATATTAATAAGTAAATAATAGTAAATATTAATAAGTAAATAATAGTAAATATTAATAAGTAAATATTAATAAGTAAATATTAATAAGTAAATAATAGTAAATATTAATAAGTAAATATTAGTAGTATATATACAATAAAAATAAAAATTTAGATTATAATTGTTAAATAATAATAATAGGTAAATAATAATATTAAGTAAATATTAATAAGCGTATAATAATACACATTAAATATTATGTAAATATTAATAGGTATATAATAATAAGTACATAATAATGATAAAAATAGGTAAATAATATTTAAATAAAAATAAAAATAGGTAAATAATAATAAGTAGATAAAAATAATAATAAGTAGATAAAAAATAAAATTATGTAAATAGTATTAAGTAAATAATAAAATGTAGGTAAAAAAATATAATTATAAGTAAATAGTAATAAGTAGTAATCAGAAAGTAATAAGAAGTAAATAGTAGTAAGTAAGTAGATAATAAGTAGATAATAATGATAATATCGAGCGTATATAATGTTTCAACATTGATTACAACATAAGGGATAACATGGATAAAGCGAAATCACCACTCTCAGCCAACATAGATTTTTTGATCTTTGAAATACATACATACAGTATTTCAAAAACCTTAGAATTAATCATAAATGGTTTTTAACGTTCGGCATCCAAAAATACACACTTAGCAGGTTGCTAACTCGAGAAATACTACGAATGATTTTTCTGTATTGCAGACTCCGCAGTATCGACGGGCTCCGTGGTCGAGGGACAAGGCTCTCAAATTTGCTAAAGTAAGGTAACAGTTTGCAACGCCGTCCATTGTGGGACTTTTCTGCGCAGTGTCTCCAGTAGCGAGTGAATAGTTCGGACCGTCAGAGAGCAGCCTAAGATGCGGGTTCCTTACGAATTAAGAATGACGCCTAATAACGCGTCATCGGGCGACAGTCCGACCGCTCTTCACAGCATATAATAATAATTGGATGATTTGTACGAGTATATATATATTTTTACTAAACTTCGTATATACCTAACTGCACTTCAGTTTTAAACTAACTAGTTGTTAATACAATAATACCTTCTACTGGGTAGCTACTATAATAGATACTAAATATATCACTAACAAATTGCAACCACAAAGCCATTAATCAATAGAAAATTACACATGCAAGGTATTTGATTAATGGATGTGAAATTACAAGCAATAAGGCCTATTATTGTGAATAATATTACAAACTTCATAAAACACTGTATCCAACCATCCTATATAATATGTACGTGTACATGCAGAATAACACAATTACTTCAGCTGCGGTTATGATCGTTTGAAAGCCACAAAGGACTCTCCGGTGAAATTCGAGAATAAACCTTTGTGTCCAGGGCTTTCGGATGACTGTTTCAAATCATAAAATCATAAGAGGTGGGGATCAAACAACTGTGTACCTATTACAAATTGAAGTAGGTCTATCGGAGAGGACGCTACCACAATTTAACTAGCGGTCTAGGAAACGTCAAAAGCACCAAAATTTTATTGTATCTCTCCATGAGAATTAAATTATCATTGTTCAACGAGTTTAATTTTCAACGAAATTGGGACGATGCAGACTACAATACTGTGATAAATTCAATATTTAATGAAAACACGCAGCTAAATTACGATGCTAGTCCACTCCAGTCTAAAGCATTATTCGGTAGTTTCCATTATGCAAAATGAAAATTATGTCTATAATACGAAAATTATAAATTTATTAGTTTAAAAAAACGCACAAAGAAAATTCTTCGGGTATTAACCCTTTCACTACCTGAATTATTATTCCAGGTGGTGAACATTTTTTATTGTAGTCTTTCTTGGGTTCTAAAATGTTTTATGAATATCACGAATCAGAAATTACGTATGAAAATACACTTAGAACACAAATTTAGGAAGTTTATTATATTGCTTTACCAGGAAAATCTATATCACAAGATCTGTAACAGAAATGTATACATTCATTTCCCGACGATTAAAACAAAGCTTAATAATAATAATAATAATAAGAGTTAATTTCTATAGCGCAGTTTTGTGAAGGTTCACCTCAAGTGCGCTTTACACTAACTAACCTAACCTAATATAATTGTAAAATAACAGATATACTACATAGTGTATCTGTTATTATAATATATATACAATATGCAAAGTAAAACCATGACTCATGAGCGGGTATTATAAATTAACAATTTAGAAACTAAGGGTGTAAATAATCAAATATAAAGTAGGTACAAATAACAACAGAGCAAGAGAAAATAATATGATATTATATACATAGTTTTTCACTGAATACTAATGGAATTAAATAACAAGGAGAGAAAACCGCAACCAAATAAGCTATGGAGGATTAAAAGAAAAAAATGTCCTGAAATTCTGTTTCTACGTACATGAATTTATGTTTTATGTCGGATAGGATTTTTTGAATAATAATAAGCTTATAAAACAATTATAACACACACATTCTGAATTGCCATTATATTTTGCCATCACGAAATATTGTGTTCTATATCATGTATCATATAATATGGGGTATGATTCAATATTAGCTAGGAACATGCAAAGTATTGGGTGTTTGCTGTAATGAAATTATGAGATATCATCGATAGCGATATTTTCTTAGCGTACACTAGGAACGAAACCCGTTGCGAGAGAGTTAACAAATAAAAACACACAAAAAGATAATTCAGAAACGAGTTCCGATGATAATACTAAGGTGCGGCATTACAGACCTTCTCAGTCACGTCAAATAATAATAATTATCAGATTTAGCAGCATGTTTTATGACCTTGGCCAGTAGGTATTGGAATTTGAAATAATAGAAATAATTCAAACATCTACTTGTATTCTAACGAGTTACAATAACGAAGCAATCTGTCAAACGGGGTACGGAAAATACATCAAAGATTTGAGGGCCATTATTCACTTTAATTCGGGTCACTCTATTCAACAGAGAATAAAGTAGAGCATAGACTAACAAAAGATGGCACTGAAAACACTACGGGAGACTAGGCTGTAGATTTCATCGATGAAACGCTGATTAATAATAAATAAATTAATATAATTTTGTTAATGCGTACGTAATTTTTATTTGTACACGCCATTTACGTTTTTAGTCTACGTCCACATACCTGGCTATTTTCTAAACCGCGATTTTTGTTAAATGTTTGAAAATTTTTGATCATATAAGTATTGAAAATATCTAGATATCGATGAAAATATCACATTAATTCTTTTTTATTTAATTTTATCCAGTAATCGCTAACGTCAAAGTGAGAATCGGTATACAACAAACAGTAACTAAATTAAAATAAAAATAAAAAAAAACTGTTTGCAATTTCCTCGTTTCAGACAAAATTGTTTGTGTGATTTTAGCTAAGTTTCACTTAGCGGAGGGTAATAGATATATACTTAGCAGGAGACTCGCAGCCCGCTGCAACACGTGCGTTGCATTCGCTGCCCTTTTGTGCAAGTTATTTTTATAGTGAGCAGCAAAAGGAAACAAAACAAACCATAATGAACGCACATGCGCCAACAGCAGCCGGATACAGAGAATATGACGATAAATAAACAACAATCAACAAGATCCCACACCGAATAAATTCACAGAGAAGCTGGCAGCATTGCGCGCTTTCTGTCGAGCTTTTGTCAGTTAATGTGATATTATAACATTTCAGCTTCCCCGGTAAAGATTTTATATTTTCTGCTTTTAAATTCACGTTCATATTCATTCGAGGACCAACGTCGGCCGAGCACAGAAACGCAAAAGATATTAGAATTTGAATACGAAAAACGCTCTGCCTAAATCGGCCAAGTGGAAAATTTGGCGTAAAAATACAGATTATGCCAAGCAAATTCATTTCTTTTCTCTTCTCCGCATACAACGTTTTTATAATGCTTATATTTACTCAAATTAGAGCAGAACCTTTTGTCTTTTAAAGCAAACGAATCTCTTGCAATTATTAACGTCTTTTTCGGGCATTTTATAATGATTCAATTCGAAAAAATTATGACGATGGTATAGTCAATGCATGCAACACAATACTACTAGTATAATAAAACATCTGTTGTAAAATTTGGCGGAAACTGCATTCGATAACCGAATGAGAATGACAGAGCAGGGATTCCATACTCTCGAGCAGAATAGAGCTAGCCGACTCGGCGAAAATATCGCCAGAGTATTATTAGAACTTTATTTCCGAAACTTGTTCTATTTTCATAGATATTTAGTGCGGAAATAAAACTATGCGGACAGTATAAATAATGTGTAGTGCCGGATGCTGGAAAACTGCAACTTAGATCTGACATAATCTCAGTGTTGAATCGAATAAACAAGACGAGAATACAAAGAGAACATGCATGGGCACATATTTATATCATATCCATCGACAACTTTTTATTTTAGAAATTTTGTATATTTATATATTTTTTTGGAAGTTTGGCATTTGGCACCTGGCATCTACAAATGCGTTTATTTCGTGGAAGTGAAATGACTTATATAAACAATGCGAATTAATAAACGTCTGCCTTCATAATCAGAAGAAAGATATGACATTTACGTCGGTGAATTTTACATGTAAAAATCCACACAGTGGTAAATATTCTCAGTATCGCCCGGGCGAAAGATCACCTTTCAGAATTGAAACGTTGCCTCAAATAACTTTAGTCGTGTTTGAAAATAAACCTTCCTTTACCCATCTCCTTTCCTTCCCCACTTCCTTGTTGATGTCATAGTCCCAATGGCTCCGGACAGTTTGTGAGCAGTTGGGACTCTTGTGCGGTATTCACATAGAATAAAAACATACACATCATAGATTTGATATACGAGTATATACTGTATAATATTTTGTAATTTTATTAGACGAATGTGTACCTAAGGAGCAGTGTAGGAATAATGTTAAGAATAAGTAAGAACGTATAAAATATATTTTGAATAAAATATAGTGTAAGAATGGAGTTAGTTTCTCATTATTTTTTAAGTTTAGAGTAAAGCGCACTTGTAATAATGAAATAACATAAAACTGCTCTTTATAAATGCTATGTCATTATTATTATATATATAACTAGACAGTGATATTTGGTGAGATATCTCGATAAAGGTCGGAATGAATAGAGCCCAATTCTCGACATTCAAACAAGCACACGTCTGTCTTCAAATTAATAAGATTCGATTTATACGTCGGTGAATTTATTCCGCAAAAAACAGACGTTGTAGATTTGATGCTAGGTCAGGTATAGAGTAGGTATAGTATTCAGTGATGAACTTTAATGAGAAAGCTCGATAAAAGCTCGTGAATGAGTTCAGTCTATCTCTTAACAGCCAAACATAGTATTCGCGCGAGAACACGGGAGACCTTTAGGATGTTGTATTTATAATGTTCTCCGCGTTGCCAAAATGTCGCATTTGACAAGGAATGTCCTAATAAATCGCTCGTTTCTGGCAAACTTTCAAAGCAACGTTAATGGCATTCAGATAAACCAATGGGGTGTTTCGGACACGCTGGACGATAGCGTGAAATTGATTTTCGAACCTCAAACACCGAAAGGATACCAATTATTTTTAACAGAAACATTGAACCAAGTATTAGAGAACCACGTGCAGGCTATTGATGTTATTAATAATAATAATAATTGGATGACTTGTATAGCGCCGTTTTTGTGAAAAATCACCTCAAGGGCGCAAGTTAACTGAATTTGAACTCCGGAAATAAACGTTTTTCGCAATTTAATATCTAATTATTATCAATCTTGTCCTTTATTCAATTCGATATACACAAATTCTTTCAGAGAGCACACAACGTGTTCAAAAAGGGGGTGAGTACTGAGTAGGCATAATATAATCTGCCTTTACATAAAATTAATGACATGTACATATTTTAACACGGCATCACGTCCATTTGTCAAATACATTGGTACATATAGTTATAGTTTTTAACATTATTGTTAATGTTAAAAATCAATGAACTGGTGAAAGCAATATGTTAGCCATAATATTAGTAATAAATGAATGATTTGAAAAAAAAATGTATATATATAAATTCTAACGGATCAACAAAAACCTGGCGTACCGTCGCGTCTGATCAACATAGTACGAGAAGGGATCTGTATATATATATATATATATACGAGTACAGCGCCTTCGATGTGATTTTTCACAAAAATGGCTCTATACAAGTCATCCAAATACTATTATTATAATTAGGGTCATATTCGGATGAATGCGAACTCGATCCATCTGATTCTTCACCACCATTTTTAGTGTAACATTTAAAATGTAATCATTTTTCCCTAAAGTCATAAAGTAAAGCAATTTAAGTATGGTCCACCAATACCACAACTGGTAGGTATATGAAAAGGAAATACATAGTAGGTATGTTAAATTAGTACTGTATACACATAGCGTGTGTGTTGTGTTATTTGGGTTTTAAATTTGGGGGGAGGGGAGAGGTGCGATGTATAATGTGAACACACAAAAAAAAAACAAATCAAGTATGTTTTTGTGCTAAAAAAGAGTCGAACCCGAAACATCACGTCTCAGAGTGAAACGCCTGAACAATTTTGCTGCGCGGCCACGTGGAGTGATTTAGAAACAGCGAATTAAATTACGCCGTAACACGTGCATAAACAAATACGAATGTTGTACAGAACTAAACAAACATTCCTTCCGAAAAACGAGGATAATTAAGATTAAACTCAACATACATACTTAACATTCATTAAAAGCGAAATGTGTAGTACATACGAAATGCGAGGAAAATACTGGATTGGTTCGTGCGTGTCCCCTATCCACATTCTTGTCCACACTCGGCTGTGTACATTAATTTATAAAGCAAATTTACGAAAGTGATCACAAATTCTCCGGCTTGCTGTAAAACATTTCTTCATGCTCATAACATAGGTCTTAATTTAATCCAAACGTTCACAACTAGTAGCTGGTATTTAAATAAAATTAGTATTACAAATTTACGAAAATTGAACGATTCCAAATTTACGAAAATTGAATGAATCCAAATTGAAAAACAAGCAAACTACTAGTAGAATTTACGGCAATAGGTGAGTTGGTTAATGATTGTTTTGTAATGTGATTTAGAGTTTTTGGAACCACGGCATCCCCAATTTGAAGAATGTTGTAGTTGTAATGCTAAAAGAGAAGATAAGAGAAAAGTGGTGATACCAACCAACTCTGATGTGTGGCGGTGAGGAAAGGAACTGGCGTAGGAAAGATGAAATTAATAATAATAATAAAAATTGGATGATTTGTATAGCGCCGTTTCTGCGAAAAATCATCTTAATGTCACTGTAGAAATATTACTTGCTAGGGTTTATCTTATTATGTACAAAGTAGACTGAAGCTGTGGAAATGAGATCTCTGAGGCATGTGTGTAGTAAAATCATGTATGACCGTGTGAAAAATGTGGAGATTCTCAAATAATGCGAGACCGATGTAAGCGTAATAAGTAAGATTAAGAAAGGGACATGAAGAGTGGATGAACGAAGAAAAGAGAGTAAAAAGAATACATTATGCGAATGTAAATGGTATAGTGGAGGACGCCCGAGAAAGACATGGCACGATCAAGTGAACCGAATACTCGAGTCGGGACAAGGCAATAATAATCAGAATAACAGAAGGGTATGTACGAGACAATGCATGAATGTAAATGAAACAAACACCTTGAAACGTGAAAAACAATCACCTTGTTGTAGACCCTACTATTAAACTGCCAGGGTTCTCTCTCCCTCGCAAGACGTGAACCTTATTAAACCGCATCCGGTGCAGTCACAGCCGTTGTGCGTATATGATGCATAAATTCAGAACTTTGTGAATGTGGATATATTCAAATAACAGAACATATCGTAGAAGAATGTCCCCTTCATCAGTTTCCCTATGACACATCTGTGTTGAACCAAGTGACTCCCGATTCCGTCGACTGGCTGAATAACCTCAGCATCCCATGACCTACACCAACTCTCCTCCACCATACGAATAAGAGAAGAATGTAAAAGAAGCAAGGAGTGTGTGGCATGGACCGACACAACAAAACAGGTGATTGATTATGATATTAATATGTACATGTTTATTAAGCAGGTAGATAATATATATCTACTTGTCTAACCTTGAGACTTTTTGTCAGGGATAAAAACATTTTTTTAAGATTAGGCACACCTAAATGTCAAAATATCCTGAACCGTATCTTGGCGTTTGTGGTTTTATTTTGTGTACTTTAATTTATGGTTGCGGAATAATTTAACCGGTAACTTCGGAGGCTGTTGATTTTACGGGATAAGGACCGACAGAATTATAAATTATGTATTAAATACATAAACTTTGAAAGCTATGTTAACAACTTGAAAGTTAGCAGATCTTTAATCGTCAACTATTTAAATAAGGAATTTGTCTGGAATAACGAACTTTTTTTACTTATTATTTTATAGTATAAATTAAAAAAATAAATTATTTTATAGTATAAGTATAAATTCAACACAAAGCTATATCACAGTTGAATTTAAATTAATCCGTTGTACTTTATTAGCTGGGTAAGAAACTTCTTCAATTGAGAACCTCAAAATCAAAAGCTATGTAAAATAACTATGTTCGCTGTGTTTTTTCCACATATAAATAATCATAGAGAACACAGTTGTTATTAATTGTTATTCAGTTTACCTAATTCGTAGAAGATTAATTTTTTTGTTTTTGTTTTGATTATTGTGAAAGCTATTTTCAAACTTTGGGTAGGCCACATTGAGATGACTTATATATATATTTTTTTTTTATATATATATATTTTTTTTTTATGTGATACCACACAAGAGTCCCAGCTGCTCCCAACCGTCTAGAGCCAGTGAGACTGGCATCCCCAATCGGGGTATGTTGTGAGGCTGAATGTATTGAGGAGCGGAAGATGGGGAAAGAGGAAAGTGGAGAAGAGGAAAGTGGGGGTGAACCTGGCTATTCAGATCTGGTCACCAAACACGGCTAAAGCCATTTCAAGCAATGTTTCTATTCTGAATTGTGGTTTTTCACCGGGGCGATACTGACAGTATCTACCACTCTGGAACGTGCCGCAAGTATACTGCATATTATCTTAAATGAACAAATTATGAAATAATACAATTTAATCAAATAAAATGTACTTGCTTCAATTGATTTTATTTACCCCTACTCAATTTTTTTGTTTAATTTTTATGGTGTTTGAAATGATTTATTAAATTTTTTTTTTTTTATAGAAAGCAGTCACTTTGTGGTTAGACATATTTAATGAAAATAAAACAATAACTTTGTTTATAACCACGAGAATTTTATTTAATTTTATTACGACCGACCGGTTTCGCTTAACATAAGCATCTTCAGGGTACAAAAATTAAACTGATCAAAATACATAGTGTGTGTTTATATATACAAAATAGAATAAGACAGAACATAACATAGAACAAAGAAAAAATGAGATAGCATGAAATAGCATGAAATAGAAATAACCGAGCGAAAGAGACAGAAGTGCACATAATGGAATACCAAGGAATAACTGAACAGGTGATTATGGGATGGGAAATTTTACGAGATTATAGGGAATATACCTAATATTGGGCTATTGGACACATTTAGTTGATTATTAAGAATTTTATTTTTGGTTTTAACAGCTTTCTTTATTTCTAGTGATTCTAAATTATTCAATCTGTTTCCATGACCATTTTTATGAAGAATATTAGCACCGGTGCTTTGATTGAAGGATAAATAATAAATAATGGATATGAGTCCGATTTAATTGATACAATTTTAAGTAAAAAACAAAAACAAATAGCCACTAAAAACTTCTTATTCGCTAATCCACATAAAATTAACACTATTAACAATCTTAGTTACCAATGGCGGCGTATTTTATTCATTAATCATTTTTCTTCCTGCAGTGTAAAAAATCTTCCTTCTGAATTAAGACCTGCATTTTATACAAATAATAATTTAGTAAATTTTTAATCAACTCAAAAGATAAAGACGACAAGCTTAGTCACTCGGGAATATATAAATTAGATTGTAATGATTGTTCAGCATTCTATATTGGCAAAACAACACGCAATGTCAATATTAGAATTAAAGAACATCTTAGATGCCTAAATAATAACGGTTTTTCAGAATTCGCCAATCACCTTATTGATAAAGATCATACCTTCAATCAAAGCACCGGTGCTAATATTCTTCATAAAAATGGTCATGGAAACAGATTGAATAATTTAGAATCACTAGAAATAAAGAAAGCTGTTAAAACCAAAAATAAAATTCTTAATAATCAACTAAATGTGTCCAATAGCCCAATATTAGGTATATTCCCTATAATCTCGTAAAATTTCCCATCCCATAATCACCTGTTCAGTTATTCCTTGGTATTCCATTATGTGCACTTCTGTCTCTTTCGCTCGGTTATTTCTATTTCATGCTATTTCATGCTATTTCATGCTATCTCATTTTTTCTTTGTTCTATGTTGTGTTCTGTCTTATTCTATTTTGTATATATAAACACACACTATGTATTTTTGATCAGTTTAATTTTTGTACCCTGAAGATGCTTATGTTAAGCGAAACCGGTCGGTCGTAATAAAATTAAATAAAATTCTCGTGGTTATAAACAAAGTTATTGTTTTATTTTCATGATTTATTAAAATTATCGATAAAAATCCGTTTACTTAGCAATCAGTTGAGATTACTAATCTTAAAAAAAATCAAATTTAAAGAAAGGTGCAAATGGTGGTTGGGTGGGTACCTTTTAATTTTGAGGTAATCAATTCAAACTATGCCTTGGAAAGGAATCCAACCCCTGACTTGACTAGTATGCAGTTACTATCGTAGATAATAGAAACACTTGAGATTGGCCTGGAGATGGAGATTAGTATGAAACCGTGTGCAAGTGTCGCCAATCGTTCAGAGCGCCGTGCCTTTGTACCTACACACCAAACCCACAACCGTTTCAGTTTCTATTATCTGTGGGTAGTACACATTATTATTATTATATTGATGAACTAAAAAAAACACCAAATTTACTAAATCCGTTATATAATCACAACCCACCTTTGAGGCAAAGCTTAAATTATATTTTTTTTAAATCTGTAGCATGTTCAACTTCTTGTAATAAAATCATAAAATCATAAATCATGAATAATAAGGAAAAAAAATTAAGGTTACCAAAATACTAACCGTAATATTAAACAAGACTCGAGATAAAGATGATTGCTGTTTGCCAACCGCTTTTTTGTTCAAAGAAAAACATCAAAACATAAGTACATCCATAATTCCAAAAGTAACGAATATAGTTATGAGGTTGCCCCAGTAATAAGATTTCAAAATTCAAGGTTTTTCAGAACAGTTTTTTCCCAGCTTTCCTCGTGTTTTTTAATTGAGAAAACTACATATTACATTTTTTTCACTTGAAAAAGGCGGTAGGGGTAATAATATATGTTATCCAAACAAAAACCAGGGGAAACAAAAACAAGGGGAAACTAATTTCGATTCATTTACCTAGAATGGTAGATACTCTCAGTATCGCCCTGGTTGAGACCACCAATCAGAATGGAAACGTTTGAAATGGCTCTAGCCGTGTTTGGTGACCGGATCTGAATAGCCAGGTATTTCTTAACCTTCTTCTATCCCAACTCTTTTCCCTCTCCACTCATTTCAGCCTGTCAACATACCTCATGTGGGGATGCCATAATCCCACTGATTTCGGGTAATTCGCCCTCTAGCACGGTGTTTATATAAAATTGATAAAAAGGTTTTTATAAATAGTTACACAATTACCGACACTATCTCAAAATACGCACTCATATTCTTAAGATTAACAAAAAATATTAAGGTAATTCGGACGAGTTTTCCAAGAAAACCGGGAAAGAGGTAATATCTGGAAGCAAAATAATCAGAAATTTAAAGAGAAACCATCACGCAATCCAAATAAAATCAGGTTTCCTTAGAACGTGTGCGTTTACGATTCAAATGAAGGCATATCAAGGGTTGATTATTAACCATGAGTGAGTTGCACCACGATATTCAAGGATGTAGTAATAACGTTTATTATTAGGATTAGTGGGCGGGGAATGTACTGGAGAGCCGTGTTTACAAGTAAATCCCCACCTAAACAACCACTGTGAATAGTGCGATGTGTGTGGAGTTGCAGCACGAACGAGTGGGATATTAATACACATTTTGACGCTAGTATTTTGGCATTTAAACAAATAAAAGCGTATGAAAATCAAGGAAATTGTAAATAATACACCAAAATCACACACGTATAAATTAATTATTGCAGGGGGGGCCTTATTGGGGAAATAATTTCCCTAAGGACCTATGTCCTTTGAGGATGCTGAATGGAGTCTTTTTGGGGAAGGAACGAGTGAACATGTACCATTTTTTTGGGAGGAAAGAAACATCGGAGCATACAGCTGAGTTGTCGCAAGAACAAGTCGTGGAAGCGAAGGGCTCCCATTGTGGCGAATGTCAACCGTGTATAAATGTAGGGCGCGCGTTTAGCGTTTTTCCCGGTTGTGCACCAGCGCTGAAGGGATCAATGACGTAAATTCCTAGGAGCATCGTTCATTGAAATATCTGTAGAATAGGGACAGCATTTCCACCTGACGTCTGCAATCCGTTTGTTGGGACAGATATTTCTGAACTTGAAACAAATTAAAAAACACGGCAAAATATCAAACAATTTTACCAATCTAACGTAATATATTTGAAAAAAGAAAGAAATAAGAAATGAAAATGATGAAAGTCTAACACAATTGATTTTTAATGGCGTTTAGCTGTCAGTTTGACGTTTCTATTTAAATTGCGACCTGTGCCACATGCACTGCGTGCGACTTACCTTTGAGCTCGCGCAGGTACTCGACTCAGAAATTACAGTTTTTACAAGTAGGGGACAGTGAACGATCTAGTTCTATAAGGTTCCGATACGTCCACACCAATACTAACCGGGCAATGCAAAAAACGCTTCGCTCGTCAGCACCAATCTGTATTTCGTAGAGGGAAGTTGCGCACGTCGTTGAAGGTAAGAACCATTAAATATTATCATTAAAAATTATGTAATATTTGCAACGTTCTTAAATGGCGACATTACTAACTTACCGATATATTCATACAGTGTAAAACGAAATCAAAGTCTGTGAGTATGGATTTATTGTTTTTCATCCAATTTCATTTATTATTTTAATTAAAATGTGTTGTTTTTTTCTCAAAGGAAAGATAAGAAAATTTTATTTATTAAAAATATATATACGATTTGTTCTTCAGTTTTTTTCGTTTTTCCCTTAGGTGTCCGCCATTACCCCACTCTCCTCTCTACAGTACTCGTAATATGTGAAAAACGTTCTCTTTATTTTCGCCTTCATAGCAAGAAGAAGCCAAAACGGACGAGGAAAGATCGATGCGTTCGATGATCAGGAAAATCTCGACCTAGTGAAGGATATAATCACATTTATTGCTCCCTTTTCTACATAGGAAAAAGTCTACTGGTTTTACTACACGGCTTCACCCACAGTAATTTATCTATTCTCTCAGCAGATTTCATTATTATTTTGTTACTGAACAATTTACTGAATGTATATGTCAGAGATCCATAATTAATTATGGAAATAACGTTGTGAACTGAAAACAGTTCCGTTGACAAACATTTCAGACAGAAAGAGCCGACCATATTTCATGACGCAAAAGCTAACCGTTCCAAGAGTTCACATTGTTTCAGTTCATGGATTAAAAGACATGATTACCGATATATTTATATTAACATATTTGATTATAATGCCTAGAGAAAATGTTGAAATTCTAGCCACCTGTTTCGATTTGTATAAAAACGACATCACCGTTTTATTTTATTTTGTGAAGTTCAGGCACAAATATTAAAATGTTTTCGGAACTTACTCTAAGTAGGCGATTTTACATTTCAAAGGATTTTTATAGGCCTGATATTTTATTTTTTTCTAGGCTCATAAAATGAGTTATTAAAAAAAAAGCTTGATTAAAGCAAATATCAAGATGTGTTCAACTCGCGGCATTTAATTAAAGCATCTATTATATTTCTAGGCGATAAAATTTTCAAACTAAAAGAAGGAGAATTCATACAGCGCTACTTTTGTGAAATATCACCTTAAAGTTAGAAACAAACAATAAAGTAGCTAAATTATCATAAAAACCAATCGTACTTAGATTTAAATTATGAATATTGGAAAAAATATTTTTCCAGTGAACCGTTTGGTTCCTCCTGAAAAATCCCTAATCACCTCTTACCTTTTGGTCCAACACCTAAAGATTCATGTTTTATTTTGAATCTTGTGTTAGTTTTAACATAGTCCTAATGAAAGAAGGGTGCTTCTGAAATCGGTCGATAATTATATTAAATTAAAGTGGTTTAACCCTTACCACTCCTTTGTCGGGTGCCAGCCGACATCACTATTTGTACGCTACAACTCAGTTGTCGGCTACAAGATAAGACGTCCGCGTGCGGTGTATTTTCGCGCCCAAAACTTGACACGTGACGTTGTTTCTTATGATTATACGATAAAAAAACATTTAAATTCATGTTTTAATAAGATTTTGACTGTTTTCCGTTTTTGTTTTACTATAAAATAATCATTTTGTAACTGCCTATCAATAAATTAATATTTTGACATTATTTAAATTAGAGTTGGCTGACAACAAATATAAGAAAATAATGGAATGGTAAGGGTTAACACGAATTTACGTGTTTACATTGTAAATTATTAGTGTTCAATATTACAATTTAATCATAATAATTATATACTATCGATATTTAAATCACAAACGCGTAGGTTGATTACAATTCTGAGAACTATTCTATGAACCTAGGCGCGGTAGCTATATACAAGGAAGGAGCCGCCCTACACTAGTAGGCGGGACACGCTCGGGCGTAAACAAAGCCGTAGTCGATAGCCGCCCAGGGCGAGGGCGGCACTATGAACGTGGGCGAGGGCGGCAGACCATCAACGGGAAATCGGGGAAACAATACGTTTTAATCGCTTTACACCGGGATTTTTAACTCGGGTTTGGGAGAGTTAAGCTCTAATGTACGCTCATAAGTTAGTAATACATGTTAAATTATTGCGAAATTTGCTTGACAGGGAAAATTACCGAAACATTTTTGTAAAATTGTTTCCTTAAATGTCATCATTTCAGATATACATAGTGTGCAAAAGAAACATTGCTGCATGAAACATTGTTTTGCAAAAATCGCTGAGCTCTTTCAAATTGTTTTTAAAAGTCAAAATGACTGATTTGTATTTTTTTTTTGTGTTCGGGATAAAAAAAGGTGCTAACGATATTCAAAAAAGTTAAATGACATTACACAAGACGGAATGAACATGAAACCTTCCTACGTTATTTCTCATTTCTTATTTCTTATTTGTCTTATTTATTTCGTTTCACAAAATTCACAAATACTGCGGGTGTCATGGTTCCACTTGCTTCCGACAGTTAGACTTAAGTATGGTTATCACAATGAAATCATAATCGCACCTATCTTACTTAGTTGCTAGCTAAAAGTCTAGTTATAAATCTTAGTTGCCAGCCACTAGTAATAAATCTTAGCTGTAAGTAATTAAAAAATAAAACAATAACTTTGTTAATATCACTTTTATTTATACTTTTGCCGACCGGGTTTCGCTACTACCGTAGCTTCTTCAGGGCAGTATACAACTAAACTATGAATATAATAATAATAATAACAAAGCATTTATATAGCGCAGTTTTGTGTTATTTCACTTCAAGTGCGCTTAACTCTAAATAAACTTAAACATGATTAAATAACTCCATTCAGTGGTATTCCTACAGTGCTACTTTTACATACTATTTATACATTCTTAACATATTACATACATTCTTGCTTATTCTTAATATTACTCCTACAGTACTCCTTAGGTGCATATTCATAAAAAAAAAATTTACATTATATTATACAGTATACATATGGCTATACAACAATAATACATTCACAATATTACTAAAAAATAGTAACATTTTAAGACAGGAGTCAGGTTATGTTCAGCAATAACGGACTTCACATAATTTTTTTTTTTTTTAGAAAATATATATACGGAGGAAACCGAAACCAAACAACTACCAGAGGCTCGAGGAAATGACTTTTTATAATAAATTGAAAAGAAATTAAAATTTATAGAGAGAAGGATTTTTTAAATAAGTTTGTTTTTAAAGCCCGTGTAAATTCAGTCAATTTATGGACATTAGTAAGAGCTGGGGGAAGTTTATTCCAAATGAGAGGGCCATTTACGCGAAAAGAGCGATCATAGTAAACGGCTCGATTTGACCTTGAATGTTCAATTAGACGATTAGTAGCATCTAGATCTGCTGACCTCAGAGTAAGCTGTCTATCACTTAAGTCTATGAACTAAGATACACATGTGTTATAGATTGATAAAAACAGGCGAGTGGGGGGCCAAGGGTGGGAGATCAGCAGGTACTGCTGACCGGGAAGGGTGTGTACTTTGTTTATTGGGAATAATTTAAGAATTGGATTTTTATTTAAATTTATTAATTTATGAGTCTACTATTAGTGATTTTGGCTTTCCTTATTTCTAGCGCTTCTAAGTTATCTAGTCGAATGCCTGTTCCATTTTTATGCAGTAAACTAGTGCCTGTGTTTTTATTGAATGTGTGGTCTGTTTCTAAGAGATGTAAGCAATTAGTTATAAGTAATAAAACAAAGTTATAGGTTAAACAAATTAGTTGTAAAGCGTCCTCGGGGTGATTTTCCCACGAAAACAGAGCTATAGAAGTAATCCAATCTTTATTATTATTATTATTATAATCTTTATATCAATTTGGTTAAATCGTGATGTTATTCTCAAAACCTGTTTTCACTACTTTCCCTGTTAGTTGTTGCGATAAAACCTCTTAAATCTGAATGACTATCGAAGAAAGCTCCACTTTAGATATTGATCGCATTGAGAAAAAGCCAGCAGAATGGTTAAGTGCTGATCGTGATTAAGTTAAGTGACCTTAGTTCCTTTAGCCAAATACTCTCAAATGATAATACCTCCAGCTCCTGACATTTGATGGCAACGTGCTACACTAGCGCCCTCTAGCGGCTCGAGTTGTACGAATTGGGTTTTTCTATACAATTTAATAGATTTTCTCATGAAATATATTCTTAATAAATAATTGAAATCGAAAAATTTACAAAATTAGGTAACCTACGTATGATTTTACTCATCGCTGCTCGCGCATTGTATAAATTATTTACAATGAAAATAAAAATACGTATTTTTTTAAATATTAATGAGCACTCCTTTCCTGAGCACAAGCTACAGCTTACATTAGAAAAGAATGGCATATTGGACAAATCTGTTGTTCATGTAACAAATACTACTTAATAAAAAATAAAATTAATATTTTAAATTCACGAACATTGCTTTGTTGTCTGTAACAATGATCTCAAAGATAAAGCAATCAAAACGCTTACTTTATTTTTAATTAAAAATGACGAGCCTCCGTCTAAAATAAAGACCACAACAAAACACTTCCATAGAATTAAGCAAAGCGTAAGAGGAGGGTCTTACTATAATAAGATTCGTTCTGGTTGCTTCGAAATTAATGTTAATACTCTCTGATCAAAATAGCAACATCGTGAACAAATGTATTGGCCAATGCTAACGAGGGAACAAACATTTAAGCAGAAAAATTCCAACACCTATGAATTTAGAGACATAATACGTCTCGAATAAAAAAACATTCATAACGGTTGCATTAGTGGGAATCGGCAGTCACGTTTCCTTGCAATCTGGTTGCTGTAATAGAAGCGTGAGCTAAATATTTGGCATCTCACGCTAAGTAAGTTTAGTGTACGTTGTTTTTCATTTTGCGCGGTGAGTGAACAAGACTTTTTCGATTCCCGGTAAGAGAACGATGGTAAAACCCCGATAATCAAAATTTCAAGAGAAAAAAAGCGAGATTGAATGCTCCGTTGGATGTTACTAATTAGAAAATAATCATACGTACGACTCCATAAGAGAAGGGGATTAAAAGGGGGGTGCGCTAAATTATAAGGATGTAGAAAACTTGCGGTCAGCAATGAAGACGATCAAGGACAAGCATGGGAACTCACGAAATGCCTCCACGATATATGTTACAAAAATAATAATCCGCTAAATTTTCTACCTGAATACATGTGATTTATATGTGCTAACTATATGAGTTCAAATAAGCCGATAAATCATACTAACCCAAGCAAACAACAAATTAACGTTAATTATAAGCATTTGAAACTATATGTTCATCCTATAAGAATGCTAGAATATAAACAAGGTTAAACAATGAAACATTAATAATACATACACCTTTTCAAGCAGGCATGTTTCATTGCTTCGATGTAATGGATTAGTTTGATGAAATAATAATCGTTTCGTTTTAACTTGAAGAGAGCAGATAAAAAAACAGGCGGAATATTAATCGAAGCAAAGACTACAACTTAGTCAAAGGATTTTTTGCAGTAGTATGATTTTGTTTCTTTAATTGTAGAGCAAAAGTAACCGGTGTTGATGTTTTTCGATTGGTCGGTAAGCTGTGTATATCTGTAAGGTTATCCTTGCCACATAGTTAAATGATGCAGGAGACTTGATTGTGCTTCACGGTCGAATGAATTGAACAACAGAAATGACCAACATTCAGACTTCAAACTAGCTCATTACGACTGGATAACGAAATTGTAAAGCAATTTTGTTGATTGAACTTATATCTCTACATCGCCCGTATAGTCACAACTGATTAACTAACAAAAAATATACAGAAGAGGGTTTAAATTTTGTAACAAAAATTTAAAATGTTAGATATTTCATCATATCTGTTGAATCGAAAAACGCTTTCAATCAGGGGGGCAAGTCTGTATCTTTTGCGTTAGCTAACGCAAGTTAAATCAACCATAAACAACACATTTTGACAGTTCGGTGTCCGTATCGCGCTAACAGGTTAAGTTTGCGTTTACGTTTAAACCCTTAACGCAAACGAAAGAGACGGCGTTGCGTTTATGAAAACTGCCAAAATGTGATGGTAGTACAGACTAGGTCCCCTGGTATCTAACTATTAATGTCACTAACTTATTTAATTATAGCAGATATTTTGAAAGTTAAAAATGGTAACTTTTATCAACTACTACTGATGTTATATTTGTTTAGCAGACAAAGGCAAGGTCACTGTAACACGATTTTAGCAGTTATTCTATGTCGGTTGTATAGCAACGATTTGACAAATAATAATTAGCTCACGTACATAAAAAAATAAATAAACATAAAACACGGCACATTAAACAAATTTATCCTAAACCTCGTCAAATTACGTTCTCGTTTCTCTTTTATGTCCTACATATTCATGAGTGTGCGAATGTTATATATTTTTTTAATGTCCCCATTAATTCAAAACTTGCTAAGCAGCCGCAACATTAAACATCCAAGTAAGATAAATTTCGTCACAACAGAAACCTACCTCGTGATATATATTTCTTTCCATTTGGCGGCGCTACCGCAATAATCTTTCTCTGCGCATGTGGGAAATATAACTACATTCTATGTAGGAAAAAAAAAAACGTTGATGAATAAAATACCATAATGGCCGTTTTGGGATGGTGTATTAAGCAAGATCATTAAATCTGTTCGTAGGTACGTGAAAGGTTTGCTACGACTCGGAGTGCGGTGGTATATTTGCGGCTTTGAAATGGATACCTACTTGTGCTTCTAATTAATAATGCCTCTGTTTCTGCTCTCTGTTGACCAACGACTGTACTCTTATAGCGAGTCCAGACAGATATAATGTTTAGTAGAGTAGCTAATGGTAACTAAATCGTTTGGTATAATGTGTACGCACTGGCCACGTATGGACAAAACGCTTTAGTGATAAATAGTAGTAGCGTTTTAGTTGACTGGAATAGAATGTATTATATTTATATGGCCTGCGCGCGCATACTTGTAGTATAGGTGGGGGCAGCTGCTGTCCACTAACAGCGTTTGGACAATCGCTAATTTATTATCACATTTGAGTTCACAAGTACCTACGGTGCAATCAGCGAGTGGCGCGCGCATTCTTCTAGTAGGTGGAGGGCATCAGAGTACCATAATGCACGTGTGGACAGCACTCGCAGGACAGTGCTTTAGTTTACCACTAGCTACTCTACTTAATACTGGCTCCTTGTGGACACGCCATTAGTTTTGTTTAATTCATTCTCGCAACCACAGTAACATCAAAGCTTTAAGCTTAAGCGATCAAATTTAATAACGAATATTTATACCTACCGCAAATTGGAGGTTAACAAATTATGTGGGATCGTGAAAATTTGTATGTAAAAAAACATTCAAACAAAACGTGCACAGGTTATATTATTTTATAGTTACTTTGTGGTCGGATCAACGTTTTCACAGAATTTGATGGGCACGTTATTTTTGCAAGTATAATTTAAGAGAGAGGCAAAGAGTTCCGCTGGAAAGGTACTTCTTTGAAAGAATTACAAGATAAACGAAAGTTTGATCTGAATATACAAAATTGAGAGCGTTATTTAATTTCTCGCAAAATTTATCCTAAAAACATCAACAAGTTTATGTATGAGTTTTAATATTTATTTTAATGATGAGATACGGTAATGGAGAGAGAGTGAGACAATTTCAGATAATAAATTAAGTTTATTGGCCGTTAGCACCGGAGCATGGCACCCAAATTATAACATGAAACAAATAATAATATTATGTATCAGCACTGTTCAGCTCGAAGAATCTTTGTGTTCCGTTGAATTTTCCAATCGGCCTCCAATAAAGCTTGCACCGGTCCATTGCATTCAGATATGTATAGGGAGATGCGGAATTTCGCCTGCGCCCCGTCATGTAAATATTATGACAGAAAACAAAACCAACTATCCTGCACTTCACACTAACAAAATGGCTGTTGTTTAGCCACTTACATATACTAACTAACTAACCATCACGCGGTTTCCCCGCAGGGGTACGCAGAGAGGACGGTCCGCCAAACAACTCTATCTTGGCATACACTTCTTGCTTCATTCACATTTACACATTCTCTTCTGTTATTCCGATTTCTGACTTGGCCCGAATCAGGTATTTGATTCTTTTGATCTTGCCATGTCTTCCTCGGGCGTCTCCGGCTTCTTCTTCCATTCACATTCGAGTTATATATTCTCCTTAGACTCCTTTCTTCTTTCATTCTCTCTACACGCGCAAACCATATAAGCTTCCCTTTCTTAATTTTACTCATTACGCTGGCATTCTTTACGAATCTCAATATTTTTCACATGATCATACGTGGTTTTATCGACATTCGCCTCAGAGATCTCATTTCTACAGCAGTCTTTTTTTATCCGTCCTCTGCTAGTTCCATGCCTCACTGCCATATATCAGGGTTGGTATCAGCACTCTATATTATGGACTGCTAGCTTCGCTTCTTTGGACAACTTTTTGTTAGCGCCAACCGCGTTCAGTCCTTCGTTAATGGAATTTCCCGAATTCACCCTTCTTTCAATATCCCTATCAGTCTTTCCATCTCTCGTAAACATACTTTCTAAATATACAAACTCATCGACCTGCTCTAAGTATTCATCATTCACAACTATCATATATCGCACACTGTTTTCGTACTCTCTCTTTCAAACACCACTTAATGTATATGTAAGAACATAAGAACGCTTTTAGTTCAATAAATAATCAAATCAAATGATTTATATTCAAATGCATGAACAATTTTAAAGAGATTAGTGGCATAGCGGCTAGACCATTGGCACTGGGCCCAGAGATGATGGTTTCTAAACCAGCTAAAAAGTGCAAGTAATTTTTTTTTTACACACATTACTTAATATAAATTGTGTTCAGTACGGAGTGATATAAAACGCACATTGAATGAATGACAAGCATTGTGAAAACATTACGCAAAATGAGGTTGTGAGTAAACAGAACATTAATTATTCATTCACAATTTAATAACAACGAGCCTTAAAATTCTAAAGGCGTATTCTTTAGTATTGACCCATTGAACAAAAAAAAAACTAGGTTAAAATAAAGTTGAGGTGAATAGAAATACGTATAAAAGGGTTAAAAAAAATCGGCGGTACCTACTTTTATATACGTATTCAAAACTTTGATCAAATACCGGAAATTAAACGGTCGCAGTTTTCTTGCTAAACGGATCTAACCCATTTGAAGGCTTTGGTCAACGGAAATGAATGATTTATGAACTTTACATTGTAGATATACCTGTAGGTAGAAGTAGTAGGACGGATTAATCATAAAAGCTCTACGAAATTAATAAGGAACGAAGAAAGGTAGATACATCTGACAAAAGCTCTACCAACTGGGACAGGTTGGCTAGAATATTAATTTATTTTCCTAATTTCCTTTGTGAGCGTTTCACAAATGACTAAAGCTGATTGGTTTTCGATGAATTCCGATAAAAACGGTTTTTAAGTGGTTCAGTTTTCATCACAGAAAAAAAATCCTGGGAAATTGTCAAAGGCAGGGAAGTCCTATCAAAAGACACCTTAATAGCGATGTTAAAAACGTTTACTTAAGTTAAATTCTCGGGGTTTGGTGGTAACGACGCACCCTCGTCAGGTGGTGTCAGAACCATAAACCCGTCTTAACATCACTAGCCCCATCCACACCGCGCTCCTAGAGTCTGAGGCAGTTCCCAACCAACAAATAACTTTTTTAGCAGTCAAAAGGGTAAACGAAATCAATTATGACTGTAATAATATTTCGGGCTTTTGCATTAATGTTCAACTATTGCTTGATGCTTGCTCGCTCTTGTCTAGGTCATGCGTCGCACACGCCTTGCGGAGTCAAGATGGGGCTAATGAATACTGAACGGACTCAAGCGAAAATTGAATATACAATACAATGTATCATATAATATATCCAAATTTGAGAACTATTGTGCAAAAGACTCGGCAGAATCTTCGTTGACAAGAATTGACAAGTTGATAAATAAATAATAGTTACCTATTCCTCGGTAGATATTCATATTCCATGATTGACGCTATCATGAAACACAAAAAAAACGCTTTGTGTATGGATGGGTGTATACCGAAACTGCTGGAGACCCGAGTATATTATTTATTATATAGTGCAATATAACCACGCTTACAGGGCGCTGTTCGGCCTCCCTTGGAGACGCAGCGCCTCGCAGATGTTCGCAGCGGGAAGGGTGCATGGGTTCGCTCCTTTGATGCGCCACAGAATAGCCGGGACGAGTCAGCGTTACCGGAGATCGGAAAACATTATTGTCCAGGCTGTCGCCCAGTGGCAGGGCGCGCCCCTACATCGTAGATGGAGAATTTCCTTCAGGCCACTGTAGCATTAGTGCTAAATATGTTATTTTAATTGTATTTTATTTTTATTTATTTTTTACATTCTATTTCTACATCTCGTAATTTTTTATTATTTTTTTAATGTATTCTTTTTATATGGCAGACTGAGTATTGCACTCACCGCTTTGTTCTGCTGAAATGAAACATTGTTATTATATTTCTGTAGAGATCAACAAAACGTGCTCAGATGAGATTTTTAAATTTTTGCTATTTTTATTTTAGAAATTTACATTAAAAAAAACATACGACACTCGGGTATATCAAATTTGATATAAAATACTTGAAATCACCAAGATCCCTAGCAAAATCGATTTGGAAAAATTGATTTTGCTTTCTTATATATTTATAGCCTTCTCAGTAGCGATTTATCGAAAGGAAAATAGCAAATGTCAACAAAAAGCATAAATATCTTCTTCGTTTTACATAAAGACGTAAAATTTAATTTCTGCTTTTTGTGAAAAAACGCCATAAGGTGGCAAACAACAAGAGAATACATAAAATGCAACGCGCTTAAAGCTCTCGAACCGAGTGTTATTCAAATAGTTATTGAGCTATAAATAATTGTTGAAACTTGTGTTGGTACTCCAGGGTTAACCACAAGAAACGCAGTGGGAATTAGTAGGTTCAACCATTAAAAGCAATTTCAGGATATTAAGCTGTTATTTATTTTTCCAGTTTAACTAAAGAGAGCTTTGGAGGGCAGGAAGCACGACATCTCTAACTCTCGGGGATATTAAAAAGTTGAAAAGAACAAGTCCTAATAAGCAGTGTCCTCTAGACCCGATTCCGAGATTGCTCCATATTTATTGGCTATTGTCAAAAAATAATTGTCTCACTGATGCGGAGGTACCAAATTCCTTAAAGTCATTAATAACTCATTGATTTTTAAAAAGTCACACTTTCAACCGATTTAGCTAATAATTATCGACCAATATCAGGACTCTCTTATATCTCCAAATTATTCGAACGAGTAGTCGTTAATTAGATCACAAAGTACTTATACGAGTATATCTATTTACTTTCTCATAGATTACCTTATTCAATACAATGACATTTCTTACACTTCTACTTTTGTACTCGTATTGCTTTACAACTGACAGCATGGGCAATAATAATAAGTATTAATATTGTAAATATGTATGTTAGTGGAAAGACTCTTGTTTTAAGCCATAGTTGTAAGTCATTTTGGATTATTGTGCATAAAATATGCACTTACTAATACGTATTAGTTGTAAGTCACTAGTTATACTTAATTACTAAATTGTAATGCACTTGCAGTTGGTAAGTCACTAGCTACAAGTCATATATGTAAGTCACTAACTATAAGTCTCAGTAGTTAGTTGCTAGCTATAAGACTTAAAGTAAGTAACAACCATAAGTTACTTTAGGAGGATCAATATGCTTATAGGAAGTTCCACTCGATAGAAACTGCACTATTACGTATACTCTCAGACATGATTAACGCGGTAGAAGACGGTAAACTTGCTCGAGTAGCGATACTGGACATGAGTGCTGCTTTCGACACAGTGAATCATCAAATACTAATTGATAAACTGAAACACAAATACGGCATTGACAACTCTGTACTAAAGTGGATAACCTCATATTTGGCTGAGAGATATCAAACAGTGCCTTGTGGGGGTAAGTGATCTTCCCAATTTTCTTTGTGTTGTGGTGTGCTGCGGGGGTCTGTACTTGGTCCACTTCTGTTTATATTGTACACCAGTGATCTGGAAACATTCATTTCTTCGCGAAGACTAATTTGTCACAGCTATACTGATGATCACTTTCTTCTGAAAATCTGTGATCCTTGCGAAGTGGACGATTATAGGTCATCTGTTGTACACTGTATTGATGAGGTGTCAAATTATATGCATACAAATAGGCGTAAGCTGAATGCAAGCAAAAGTGAATTTATGTGGATTGCATCACTCAGAAGACATTTAATTGACAATAGTCCCATAAGAGTCTCTGGAGTGGATATTATTCCCTTAAAATCAAATAGTTTTCTTGGTGTTTACTTGGACCAAAATATTGTTTCAATGAATACTCAAATTGACAATATAGTAAGTCTAGTGTATTTTTCTAAGACAATTGAAATTCATAAGATGTCTCGCAACAGATTCTGCTAAGACTCTGGTAAATGCTCTAGTAGTCTCCAGATTTGACTACTGCAATAGCTAGTCTGCCGAATGTACATTTGAACAAACCGGCAGGTGTGTTCAACACAGCAGCTCGTCTAATTTGTGGTGCCACCAAATACTGTCACATCACTCGTCTTCTACGTGATTGCCTACATTTGCTTCGAGTCAGAAAGAGTTCAATTTATAAGATACAGAACGGACTGGCATCATCATATTTGACTGATCTCTGCGTGATGGACAATCTTACTGAGAGGCAACTCACGCTCAGGTCGGCCAAGTCTGAAGCTTTGAAGAGACTGATTGAACCCTCTCTTACGAATGCTGCTAAATTTGGGGATAGAGTTTTCAAAGAGATTACCTTCCATTTGGCTAGGGGTCGGAAAGCAATTTCTAAACCTTTAAGAAAAGTCTAAAAATATATCTATTTAAAACGGTCTACAAACTTTAACAAGATGTAAAGCGCCCTTGAGGTGATTTTAGTCACTAAACGGCGCTCAGAAAAATTGACCATTTATTATTGTCTTTTATTCGAAGTCTGAAAGCTCTCCATTTATTTCAGCTCCATTGTGCCGCCTGATTGATGCATCCGTTGGCGCAATCTCCGACGAGTCAAATATTATCGATCGGCATCGACAACGCTGCTTGCTTTCTGGCTCGGGGTGATCCGATTTAGTTCGAGCTATTTCTGTACCGGGCGACAATGTGCCAAGTGCGATATCGGAGGTAGCCAGTTACATTAGCCGCCTATTATTGGTGAATTCACCGCGATAGGTGAACATACCCCGTCGCTTCATCATGGTACAGCATTCGACCAATTGCATGGGCAAAAGGGTAATGGCACTTGCGAGATGGACTGGCAAATGAACGCCACGGGGTATAATACAGATTATTACATATTGGCACTAACGACGTAGGTACTTATATTATACAACACCTAAGCCTGTACTTGCTACTTAACGCTTGGGTAAATTGAATTACTCTCGTGAGGATGTGAGATGGGGAGATATCGAGATATTATATGAAGTGTATCTGAGATTACGGATAGAAGTAGAATCCAAATCGTAGGCAGTAAGTAAAATATAGCCTTCTCAGGACGGAATGACACTGGTAAAAAAAAATGCAGAGAATACATGGTAAAGGAGTATTAAATAGTTTTCATAGAAAGCAATTACTCTGGTTTAACATATTTATTAAATACAACAAACGCTTTGTTTTTAACAGGTAATCTATTTTTAAATCATCACCAACCGGTTTCGCTTATCCCAAGCTCCGCCAGGGTACAATTTAAATGTAAATAAAAATACACGGAGTAAGCATGTATGTATGTGAGATATACAGAATGTAATAAGAGGGAGACAAAATATAAAACGAAGCAATGGAACAGTGAGACAGAGATATGCTTACATGTAATAGAATGGGACAACACTTAAAAAGAAAGATAGAACGTCAAAGGAGGGAAGGATTAAAAAGATGTGGGCAATTTTGAGATAATGGGAATTATGTCTAATATGGTACTGTAAAACAGTACAATACTATAATTTCTCCCTACTTTGACGTTCTGTCTCTTTCTTTTTTATGTGTTATCCCATTATATTACACGTAAGCATATCTCTGTCCCACTATTCCATTCTTTCATTTTATATTTTGTCTCCCTCTAATTATATTCTGTATATCACACCTATATACGAATATATGCTCACTCTATCTATTTTTATGTAAGTTTAAATTGTAACCTGGCGAAGCTTGGGATAAGCAAAACCGGTCGGTGATGATTTAAAAATACATTTGTGGTTAAAACAAAGTGTTTGCTTATTTAATGAATATTGAATTACAAAAGAGATATATAGAAATTGAACGGAAATGTTACATTTGGAAAAAGGGGTTCAGTTTGCAGGTCTTGTGATGTTATGCTAGTGAAAAGGAAAGAATTACGATGTCCGTGAAAGCAAGTGCAATAAATGTTCATAATAAATATATTATTCAGATTCGATTGCCAAATATTCATCACAGTTATGAATTAGGAACCCAGTTCAGTCACTCATAACTCACCGCGCTCACAACACTCGGCGAATGCAAATAACGAATGGAACATAAATATTTCCCGTGGTGGGAAGGCACTGATTGGTATTTGCTTTTGTTGATGGATTTACTGGTTTGATTCGATGAGACAATACAACTGAAGTGGGAAGAATGGACCACTGGGCAATACAAAATACATACAAACAGTATTTACCGCGTTCACACTTTCAATGAACGCCAGAACAAAGGGATTATTTCGGGATATTTATAGCTATGGCGCCATGTTGATTTACGTGGTACTGAGGTTCACAATCACGGGCTCGCAACCTTTTGGTGGTGGCGAGAAAATTCAATAGGTCAGGGTTTTTTTTTTCAATCAGTTCAGCAAGACATATAACATCGTTGGTAAAATAACTGGATTCTACTCAACAACTGTCTACTACACGACAATGTCATTAACGAAGAACTAGTCTATCTGGTGGAAGATAAATCGTTAAAGTGGGTATGTATGCGGCCGGGAACCCAGGGGAAAAGAAAAGTCATATAAATGAAATTTTAATTAAATAAAAAAAAACGATTATACAAATTTCGTCGGCGGCAGGGAGAAATTAGTTATAGTACCTACATGGAATTTTAAAACAACTGCGAGAAAGAAAATAATAACAGACATTAAGGAATAATTAGGTACTCCTCAGTACGTTCATTAAACCTACATAGGTGTGTTGAAGTTTTGTACTTTTGAAAAATGGGAGTGGTTCAACAAAGTTTGGATTCCACTGTGATTACAAAAAAAAACATTCAAATGAGATGAAACAAACTGAACAATGTTATTCGTGTGCCTTCGTTTAATTACACCGATTCATTGAAATTCAAAAGTTTAAAAAAAAACACGAACTCACAAAAACGTGTTCAAATCACTGATTCAATAATGCGTGGCCACCGAAAGGTTCGTTAACCTAATGACGCGGCACGAATTGACCCAAATTGATCGGAATAGTTATTTTAAATAGTGTCCCTAAGAGGAAATAATTAAAAATTTATCTCAAATCATTTTGCAAATCAGAACCCACGGTTCTAAGCACACCATTCATTTCCTATTCGAACGATATCAAGTTTCCTTTAACCGTTGCCGGGTAATGGAACGCGTAATTACTTAACTAACTGCATTTGTGATATACATTCATTCAATTAAATAAAACTAATTCATTAATTAGCGCAAATAAGGAATTAGTCAAGATTTTTTAATTAAGTGTATTTACCATCTGGTGATTCGGGATGAAAGACTGACGAAATAAGCGGAATAGTTCAAATCAACTTACCTGAAACAAAAACAAAAAACAAAATAAAAATTGAATCGCAACAGATGAGTATAGAAATGGTGTAGAAATAAACAACAGAAAGAGGGACATGCAATTAAAAAAAAAACTAAACCTAAGAATCATTTCAGAAAGATGGGTTCATACGTAGTCATCTTTTCAAGCGAATTCCTTAACATATTCATTCATTTTCAATATGTACGTACATGCAAAAACTTTAATTTTGTTAATACGCCGTAAAGAAGAAAGAAAGAATGAATAATTTGACAATATATATATATAAAAAAAACTCTTACTACCATAATTATAAGCGGAAGATGTAGCTTGTACAGTGGTGGAGGACTTATAGATAGCAGAGGAATTGAACTCACGACTCCTGGGTTGGGAAACAGATGCATTTGTAAACCCAGCCACTAACCTAAAAATTTAAAATTACTCAAACGATTTGACTTATCATACTCCCACCACCCAGGGTTAGCAGGCAGCCAAATCAGTTGTGCAAATGAGTACATTTTTAACTAGGTACAAAAAAAAATGCAAACTAAAAATTTAAGTTGACATTAATTGCAGTTCTTGATCAATCTTTCAGTAATGGCACTACAAGTGTCAAAAGAAATGATCTGTTGGCACTTGGCAAGCGCTTTAAATTAATACAAAAAACTGTACGTGCGAAGCAATTTGTTACAAATGAAAATGAGCAAATTACACGACTTTACAAAACACAACGAAGAGAAGGTCAAATTCAACGTTAGAGACAACAGAGGGTCCGTTGTTCTTGTCAAGTGATTGCGGGTTCGCGTTTCATATCAATCGAAATTTGTTTAATTTTTGGCTTAGTCATAACTCGGGGCGCCATTAGCTACCTCTACAGTCTACACACAAATTTTAAGTTTTACACATTAATTTTTTTTCTTTACAATTCAGAATCACTTTGACATTTTTGAGTGTTGAATAGTTTAAGTTTATAGTTACCAAACACTGTTATTTCACAAACACACTCCTTATTCAATTCACGTTCATACATCGCATGCTAGACACTTTTCTATTATTCTGTCGATTAGCATGATCCGAATCAAGTATTTGGTTCAGTTGATCGTGGCATGTCTTCCTAGGATGTCTCTGTCTTCTTTAATCATTTGCTTTCGAGAGTAATATATTCCTCTCACACTACTTTCTCCGTAAACACAAGCTTAATAAATATTGTTCAAATTATTTCGGATAATGCTAAAGTGTCGAAAAACACACGTTCCAGAGCTGTTGGGGAGAAATATAATTGCAACGGAAAATGCGGCACCAGATGAAATCAGTTGACATGACGCAGAATCTACGTATCCACCATTTTATTGGCAACAAAAACCTTGGCAAAAACGTTAATCTAGTCACAACACGGCTGTGTCCGATACGACATTCTGTGATTTAGTACACACTGTAATAATGGACTGTGTAGTTCGCAATCTGATTCACATTTGATTATGTTCGGTGTTACAAAACTCAGCCCAAAAGCGAAAGCACTGTGAGATAATCTCGGTATGTGCTCGTTGTCGTTTATTTCGCAATACGAGGAGTTTTTTGCTATTTCTGTAATGCAAAGTAATGATGCGAAAGCGGATAGAATATTAAATTAGAAAAAATACGGAATTTGGTACCAACTAGACTGCATAGATTCAGGAATGCAATACAATCAGGTTTCGTCAAATATGTAGGTATTTTTATTCTGAGTTTGAATTGGGAAAGAAGCACGTGCGTCAGAAGTGTGATTTTTGGCACTCTATTCTCTTTGCCCACGCCACGTTATCACTTATTATGGTGTGCCGTTCATTGCCATCGCTGATGAGTAGTAACTAACTAACCAACACGCCATTTCTCGACGGGGATAGGCAGAAAAGATGATCGCCACACAACCCCCATATCACACCACGCCTCCTAAGATATACCGAATCTTAAAGTATGTTTTAATCACTTGTTGCCATGTCTTCCATGGGAATTCTTAACCTTTTCTTTCATCCGCTTGTGTGTAATATATTCTCCAGACACTTCATTCTCCGTTCATTTGCTCTCCAAACCATCTTAGATTAATCTTGTTCATTGGGCTTACACCGACCTTGCGTTCTTTTCTAATTTGTAATAGGACCGCACACTGTTTTACAACATAATTCTTCTAGGATTCAATTTCTACGGTATCCAGTCTACTTTCGTCCTTTCTCTACCAGTTTCGGACACCAAAGACAGTATCATTCCAGACTACCATCGTCGATTCTTTTGAGAACTATTTATTAGCAACTACTGGATTCACCCTTCAATGTTCTTATCAGCCTCAAAACCTACTTATAATTATTATTATAGCACGGCCATTACACGTTGATGACGTTCTAATCTTTGGACGTTGCGACGAACATGAACAGCGAGAAACGAAACCACATCAGCAACAATGTGACGTGATATTACCCCTAAGTGTACCGTTAAAAATTACGACGGCAAGCGCCGTGATTACGATTATGAAGGGACGTTAAAATTACGGTCTCGGAAATTACGTCAATGATCCCGTAACGGGCAACCAGTGCGATACCGAGTGCCGTTCGTTACTTCAAAGCGTTCGAAAGCGTCCGGAGCGGAGATCAAAGCAGCCTCGGCGCGACAGCCTCCGGCTTGACCCACAATCATCTGGTTTGATACCTGCTAAACCTCTCACAATGGACCATACGTCAAACGTGAGCTTGCAGGGTGTATTAATTCATCCCCAAACAATGCACAAGTAGTACCACTGGAGATTCGTTTGAGAGTTTACAGGTTTACATAATACCTGGAAAGCCTTTGACAATTTTGTTTACCTACACTTATTTGTCGAGGGGTTTGTATGTTTCTCTAGTCCCGGTAAGGGTTTTCGAAATAATATGAAAATGAATGATGCATTAAAAATTATACCAAAAAAGTATAATTTATTATGTTGAAAAATTTTTTTTTAAATCTGTTGAATACGTTGTTCTGAACCTGGTCTTAATTTATCCATTTTTGCAATTAAAAACACTATTTTCCTATATTATTAGCAATTAATAAACTACGTTGCGGACCGGTTGCATCATCGCTTGAACACTATGCGTGCTGTTTCTGTGCCTCCGAGCAGTGAAAGTATTACCTTGTTGAAATTCTATATTCACGAATTCAGCAGGTGTTTGGGCCGATCAAAGGAACCGTTCAACTCTCGGTCCTAGCCCAATGCCCGGTTAAATGTCTGTGGAAAACAACGCCGATATTTCACGTGCATTGTGGGCGAATAACAAAACAAAAAAGTGAAGTAATTAGCCGCGTCGGCCGAAATTTCCAGCTGGATTCCTCGCGTTTTTTTGACAGGATGTAACCGAGTATATTAACCCAATTTTATTGTTAATGGAACAGAAGCTTCACGTGATTCTCAGTATTCTCACCCTGGCAATTATTTCCAACAATAATTGTTGGAAATGTTGAGATTGTTCGCCGTATGAACCGCATTTAGACATCAAAGTAGATGGGTGCGATAATATACTTTATTATTTTTATGTTCGTTTATTAGGCTAAGTAAAACTATTTATCTTTTTTGAACCGAGACACGGATTTGCCGAGGACGAACAGAACATGCAATGGGAATTATATCACCTGTGGTTTCTGTGGGAAAGAATGTTAGACAAAAAAAAATTAGAGATAAGTTCAAAACTAAACGATGCGGTCTCAGTGAAAACACGAAATGAAATGATATTATAGAAACAAACTATTATATTTAGCAAAAAATGTACAATGTGTGAGAGGCTGTTGATGATCAGGAAATAACGGCAAGGTTAGGAAACCAGAGTGGAGGTGATCGTGTATGTTATCATGACAGATAAATGATTAGCCAATAAAGCTTAAGTATTTCGATCTACCTTCAACAAGCTTGCATATTTTGTTTTTCTCTAGATAAATGTGTTCATTTAGCTATTTTGTATTAATTAAGCTCTTTTTTTATCCTTCTTTTTAAATATTTTTAATTAATAATAATAATTGGATGATTTGTCCAGCGCCGTTTTTGTAAAAATTACCTCAAGGGCGCTGTACAAATATTACTTTCTATATATGTAAGATATGAATCTGAGCGCAAAGGATACAATATTAGAAAACACTGCACAATGCACGATATTGCAGTTACTGTTTAAATATTATTTGTTATTGATATTATATTTATTGGAAGGTTGGTTGCTAAAGAAGAGGTGGTATTTATTTAAAATATTAACGTTTTTTTTTCGAATTTAGGACTGAAGAACAGATTTTAAAAGAATGACTGGAAAAAACAAAAAAAATCTACTGAAGGTTTAAATGATTTTTTTGTCGATTGTAAGTATTTACATTTTCAATAATTTATAGTTATTTAGAATGTCACAGACTATGAAAAAATTAATTTTTTTCTGTAAATTACTTTAGGTAGGTATTAATCGGCTAGCTTCGCTACGTAAATTGGGTTTGCAACAGTACCAACTGTGTCAGACCCTAAACCCTGGAATAAACTTCCATACGATCTAAGATTGATTAAAGACTCAGAATTCAGAAAAAAAAACTCATCTCTTTGGAATGTCATATCCATGAATGGTTCAGTTGCATACCTATTTAACATGGCGAAACTAGCCGTTAGTACCTACATAGAGTAATTAACAGAAATTTTTTAAACTTTTCGTCGTAGTCCACGGCATTCCAAGTAATTATAAATATTTGTAACTGTAAATAATTATTATCAAAAATCTCAAATAAAATAATCCTTCAAATAAATACTTACTCTTCTTTTGCCAATAACTTCTAATAAACATTATATCAATGAAAAATAGGATTTAAACAGTAACAGAAATATCATGCAATGTGCAGTGTTTTCTAATATATGTCCTGTGCGTGCAAAATCATATCATCTCAAGCGAAAACTTTGTAATTTAACATTTTAATATGGAGTGACCTACCAGGTAAGTATGTATCTGTACATAATAAGATAAACCCTAGCAAGTAGTACTTGTACAGCGCCGCTGATGTGATTTTTCACAAAAACGGCGCTATAGAAGTCATGCAAATATTATAATTATTATTATGGATATGACTTTCCGAAGAGATGAGTTTTAAGTTTCGCACTGAATTCTGTCGAGTCGTTAATCAATCTTAAATTGTATTGTTATATATTATGTATTATTATTGTCACTAATGGAACGTATAGCATTGCACTACCCCTGCATACCTTATGGAATAAAGAACTATTAATTAAATATTATAAAACAACGTTTAAATTTATATGCTTAGGAAATCAAAGATATATGTGGGATTAGGTGTACACACTATATACGAGTATGGCAAGGATGAAGAATGGAGTTTTCATTGTGAAAAAAAAATTGCTTTATTTCCCGAAAGAGTAATTAATCTCCAGTCAGTTGGAAGTTGAATTCAGAAAAAATATCCCTTCGGACTTAAAAACACCAGCTAAAACTTTTTGCTCTGCAACAACGCAAAAAATCGAAAGAAAAGTACTGAAACTCGCTGCTCCACAAAAATAAATATAGTATTATTCACTGTAAAAACTTCACTGTGAACTAAGGATACCATGCTAAACCTACTTACCTAGATACAAAGTCAACATAATCACAAATCAAATTTTTGAAAACCATCAACTTCGGCATATTGTTGATAGTCTAAAATGTAATATTTTTACAATTTTGGCCTTTCAGTGAACTATTAAAATAAATTTGTAAAAACCATTCGGGATGACATTTTATGTGACAAAACTTTTATCAAGCTCGTCGAATAGTGTTAATAAAGAAAAAAAACGGTAAACCCTCCAACTCACGGAGCGAGTTCGTCGCTATTACGTGGCCGCGATGAGTTATCACCACTTATTGTAACCGCTAGTATACGGTCACATGGGGCTACTGAAACTGCGAAAATAATAGAGAGTGAAATGTCCTACATGTCGAAAAATAAATGAAGCAAACCAAAAATATTCAACAACTAGCGACTAGAATATAATGGAAACAGTCACTCTATCATTTGTATTAGCGTCTTGCAATATTAAATACATTCTTGAATATAATGGAAACAATCACTCTATCATTTGTATTAGCGTCTTGCAATATTAAATACATTCTTGAATATAATGGAAACAATCACTCTATCATTTGTATTAGCGTCTTGTAATATTAAATACATTCTTGAATATAATGGAAACAATCACTCTATCATTTGTATTAGCGTCTTGCAATATTAAATACATTCTTGAATATAATGGAAACAATCACTCTATCATTTGTATTAGCGTCTTGCAATATTAAATACATTCTTGAAAATAATGGAAACAATCACTCTATCATTTGTATTAGCGTCTTGTAATATATCGTAAGGAATAAATACAGTTAGCTTCTTTTTTTTTCAATTTAACATTAAATTTAGTTTTGATAATGTAACTTCATCTCTTTATATGGTCTATAAATAATGTGTAATGATGGCCTGTCCAAAAAGAGAAAATAAATGTAAAAAAAAAAAAAAATAATAATAAATTCATAGAATAGACGTAATATAAGAATAATATAAGAATAGGAAATAATATTTGTACTGCGCCCCTGAGGTGATTTCTCACAAAAGCGGCGCTATAAAAATCATCCGATTATTATTATTATTAGCTATTTGAGATATCAAACGATGCGATACTAGCGCCGCTTAGCGGCGAAGAAGTCACGTGACTGGTAACTAGGTCACGTGATCGCTTAAATCGCGGTCTGGGGGACAAGTCTGTATCTTTAACATTAGCTAACGTAAGCTAAATTGGCCATAACAACATTTTGAGGGTGTGGTAGTCCGTATCGCACTAACAAGTTAGGTTTGCTTTAAGAGACTAATAAGTAACGCAAACGCAAGAGACGACGATACGTTTATGAAAACTGTCAAAATGTGTTGTTTATGCCCGATTTAAGTTGCGTTAGTTAACGCAAAAGATACTGAATTGGCCCCCAGAATTGAATATGTTCTAATCGAATCGCGCGAATGTTTTAAAGCTGCTAATTGAGTTATTCGCAGCGAATAACTTGACGCATGGGAGGGATTTCGACGCTACCATTCAAATAAATAGCTGCGTTGAAATCGCTTCGTGTGACCGAAACATAAAAGTTCAGAAAATTGGTGACAAACATAAGAGGATCTAAGATTCTTTTATCAGACTCATGTTCCCGATAAGAATTTTTCAATATCGTTTGATGATCGGATTCATTCAATAATATTAAGAGAGCTGGAAGGACGTCGTA
Organism: Halesus radiatus; assembly: GCA_022606495.2. Classification (NCBI taxonomy): domain Eukaryota; kingdom Metazoa; phylum Arthropoda; class Insecta; order Trichoptera; family Limnephilidae; genus Halesus; species Halesus radiatus. The sequence continues at coordinate 111,353 of JAHDVE020010517.1, read as the reverse complement.
AACAAATCGTTCGATATTAAATTCCACCAACGCTGACACCCAAAGCTAAAAGCTGGTGTGAACTGTGAGAACAAGTATTTAATATTTTAAACTACACAGGCTAAAGCTTCTTATACATGGCGAATATACTATCGGAAGCGGCAGGAGCGGGGCATAATATATATTATAGATATCGCTCGGCAAACGATTCAAGGAATATAATATCTTGGCCACGCCTACATGCAAATATATACACTTAATTCTGTTTTTAAACGGGGGATACGTTCCACAGAATACCGTGCATAAAATTTCTGTACATTATGTACTGGAAAATAGGAGAATTTTAATATGTGCATTACGTTTTTTTTACTGTGTTATATCAAAACCGTGAAAAAAAGATCCGGGTAAAAACAGAATTTAGCGTACATATTATATTACAGGTCTGTGACGAATAAACGTATTCTATGGTGAGCGATAGTCAGATGTGGCGTAGGTGCTATAATGAAAATACTCGTATATATTATATTAGCCGTGTGTAACGAGTTTTAAGAAGATTTGCGTAAACTTGTTAACCATTATGACATAGACGTCAGATGGGAATGATGTGCTTAGTTATGCCGGTCTTTAAATAAAGGGTGCTCCGAAGAACTAGGATCTGATTCCAGCACAGCGGTGAGACACGCCAAATGCGTTTCTAACAAAAATATGAAGTTCTTGTGATCAACGGCTCAAGTGCAGAATGATTTGATAGCTTTCGTATTTCCTCTCTCCTATGTTACTCCAGCTTTTCATCAAGAATACACTAAACACATCCTGAAAGAGAACAGTGTCCTCTACATGTGTGGTGCGGAGTAAGGAGTTGAAGTGATAAAGTTTTGATCTGAAAAATTCTAACTAACTAATCATCACGCCATTTCTCCGCGGGGGTAGGCAGAGAGGACGAACAAAACACTCGAAATCAGCATACACTTCTTGTTACATTCATACAACGTATCGTACATTCTCTTTTGTTATTCCAACGGCCCGACTCAAGTATTTGATTCAATTGATCGTGTCATGTCTTCCTCGGACGTCCCCGGCTTCTTCCATTCACATTCGCGTCATATATTATTCTCCTCACACTCCTTTCTTCAAAGAATGCTCATTAAAATATTATCAATTTAGTTGGTACTATTGAAAGAATTTAACAAGGATACGGGTCAATACTTCTCTGAAAGTGTGAAGAGCGGGAGAATGTCAGTCCATAGAAATATTTCTGATACAAAAGTCGAATGGCCGATATTTTGTATGTGGTTCCACCATTCAACTGTCCGTTAGCTCACGACTGTCTCTGAGATTGGCATTACTTCCACGTGTCTGACTTTCTCTGCGACTATCTGCTGCCCCGGTACTACCAATTCAAAAGATCTCTAAATACGACATAAGGACGTACGTGACACAGAAGCGAGCTTCCCTACGACACTTATTTACCGGTCGATATCATCCCGAGTTCCAAGGAACACTTTTCCAACTCGATCGCGTGAATATTTAAAGCTCTCCCCCGAAAAATTACACACGTTAGGGGTTAGAGGATTATTTCTGTCTGTAATATTAATATAATCTGTTTATTTATTTACCGAAAACTTTGGGGTTGCGACATCTCTAATTCTGCCACGGTCACGTAAATAATTAAAAAGAACCTTATTCTACGCTACTTCCCACGAATATTCAAAATTATTGATCGAAGCGAAACGTAGACTGATCTAGATTCACGTTTTTACTGAGAGAAAAACGTATATCTTTGGATTCTTAACCAAAGAGAGGTGTAATCTTTATTCAACATACAAGAAATGCTAACTAATACAAAAAAGTGTACATTTAAATGTATGTATCTACGTAGATTGTCACGTGGAAACTGTAAAAACATAATTACTTCGAAAATGCATTAATATAATTTGAATTCTAACAAAACAAATCAACAGAATTGAATAGGAAACCATCAAAATATAAGCCTGAATTAAAAAAAACACATTATACAAACATTTGAGTAAATTTAAATGTGCAAACATAATAATTTTGTAAAGTTACTAAATAACAAAATTTAATTAACGGTATCTCAATAAAACGAAATCAAACAGTATTATTATTCCGTACGTATAACGTTGAATCATGCAACACACGTTAATTAAGCTTCTAGGTATATACAAAACACAATGCAACACGAAAGATCAAAGTATAAATGTGAAAGTGTTGATTAATTTAGACAAATGACATCTTGGAACGAGTTTGGTGAAGAAGATAATTTGAGGAACAAAAAAAACATCGTTAGAGCATGCTGTTACGTGCTGAAGCGTTTTCTAAACCTGTCGATAAGGTTCACCAAAGTCAAAGAGAAAGATTTCTCACAACTAGTGATGGAACAATGCAAATTGAATAAACGTGAAACTAAACAGATTATAAACCATTACCATCATGCTGGGAGAAGCTGTAAGATAACACAGTTGCACATTTATTAAGTACTCACCATAAATTCCTGCTGTTTCAGAATATCATCTACCCGTAACCCCCGCCCCTAGATAAACAAGAATAATAATACAAATTAATCATACAGCGAGATAAAAGAGTCCAAGGATGGAGATGTGGGGATGCTGGAGGTATTTCAGCATGACAGATGAAGGAACAAAACAGCAACGAGGTAAGAGGATCGAGGAAAAAGGATACAATGGGGATCAATGAGGAACAAATTGGAATAGCAAAAATCCAAGTTAATTATAGCAATAAATGTATACATGATCATAATGAGTGGATCCTATTGTTAGGCCTAAATTTAAGAAGTATGCATATACGAGTACAAGGTTGTATCAGTACATACCCGACAAACTATAACCAGCGATACCTGAGCTTATTTGGAGTAAAATATGTAGATGTCATTTCGGTTCCCGGTGATACTATTTCAATCAAAAATAATATTTTTCTATCACACTTAGCAATATATCATGTGGTACGAGCTCTGTCTCGTCTGCACGGTGCTGCTGGAACGAGACGGAGCGCGTACCACGTGATCCATTTCAACGTGTGACCGTTTGTTCAGTGACGACATGTGATAGAATTTTTTTTCTCTAAGTAAGTTCAGGAATCGATGGTTAGTCTGTCTGGTACATGCTGAGACACCATGTATACAGTTTGTGTATTTGGTGAGTGCTTATATATGAATATCAATAACAGCAATCGTTATTAGTGTATTAACGTGTATTTGCGTTCGGTTGGGTTAACGCAGGAAATGCCTTTTCCTCTTAATGGCACGTTTGTTAGAAATTATATTTCACGACCGCCGCTTTGTCATCATCAAAAATTATAGGTGGACTGTGTGACGTACCTACTCATCATTCATTTCACTCCAACAATGGCTGGAAATCGGCACGCCTTAGTGCCTAACTGCCGAGGGTTTTGTACGAACAACGGAAGTGTGGGCGAGGAGTGCGTTCTGCCGCACAGAATACCAAATATCTATATTCATTTCGGAATCAGGAAACAGGCCCTAGCAACTTATAATATATCCAATCGGAACATGACCATTTTACTAATTAACCCATAATTGTGGCTCCGAAATGACTGATGGTCGCTTCTGACATTAATCAAAAGGAGAATGGAACGGCCGAACCGTAATGATGGCCAGCGATTTGAAACAGATTTGGCAACAGCGCAAAATCGCAGAATAGACGTGACATCCAATAGAAGGCGTCTACAAGTATACTAGGGTGGGTCGTAATTTTATTTTTTCGGATTTGGATATGAATACCCGAGGCCAAAGTTTATTTTCTTGTTTGCCTACCCCAAAATCAATTTGTAGATAAAACTACATTATTTATATCATATAATAATAGATGGATCCTCCAAACCATCACATAATTATTATTTCTTTGTCCCTTTTAGTATTAGACTGAATATTCACGTGTGACTTTTGATATGCTGATATGAAAATATGCACTGGGCATATTTTGAACAGCAAACTTAACAAACTGCTAAAACGTGGACATTATATTATAAAAATTGAAAATAAATCAAAATTACAATTTAGCCATATTCAAGCTTCGGCATAGTGCCTTGGTGCGAGAAATCCTCCCAGTGTCTGATAGAAAAAGGCATTATCATAAATGGTACCAAGGCAAATAAAGAAAAAAAATGATTATTGACAACGTGGTCTAGCCACAGTTTGAAAATGGTTTTGAATACCAAAAAAGCTGTCACAATGATTGAATTTGATTTACATTAAATTGAAAAATTAATTAATGAAAGTGGAAGGCGAAGCGTTGAAAAAAAATATTTGTCCGGTCATTGGCTGACTTCGCATCGCGTCCGGGTCCCACCCAGGGCGTCGTGAGTTTAATTCTTCGGCGGGCTAAGTCCTCCATCACGACAAAAGCAACATTTTCCACTTATTGTGATGGTAGTAGGAGATTTTCAAATGTTGTTAGGGTTTTCGTAAACCGGGAATTTTTGTCTTTCTTCAAAAAAAATTATATATATACAATGAGCCCAAAAAAGTTGTAAAACTCTGATCTTAAATAGTTAAGCGAAAATTTAGAAATAGTTGGGAGAGCGATATTTCAAAAATAAAAACATCCATACGATGGCCCACCCTAGTGTACATTGTTCAACCGAGACAGTTCGCCAGGGGCGACATGGGGGCTCATTGGCTTTTACCGGTTCCGGGAAGGGTTTTAGGGAGATCCCTGTTCAAACGCATTACACGAGAGATGGCTCGGAAAGGATGGACAGGGGATTATTGACAGCGTTCATAACATTAACAAGAACATGTTCGACATTAAATGAGAACACGGCATGATTATCCAATTAAGATATATTAGCAGAATTTATATTATTAAATTGAATTACCCTAATAATTAATTTAATTGTATTTATACGCCCATGGGGCTTTTGCATTACAATGTAGTATATATGCTATTAACTAACGGTGTGATCATAAGATTAAAAAAAATAGTTGTAAAAGAAATAAAAACAAATAACAGTGGAAGAGAGAGAAAATACATTAAAAAATGGACGAGCCAGGTGAGGAAAGAATTTATTAGAAAAAAGAGATTAAACTAGAAATATGTCTATCATATAGGTATATACCTACCTACAAATAACATTAGGTAAAAAAACAAATAACAGTGGAAGAGAGAGAAAATACATTTAAAAATGGACGAGCCAAGTGAGGAAAGAATTTATTAGAAAAAAAGAGATTAAACTAGAAATATGTGTATCATATAGGTATATACCTACCTACAAATAACATTAGGTAAAAAAAACAAATAACAAAGGTAAAAAAGATATATAAAGTAGAGTAACATAAATAAAAAATATATATATATATGTATATTGAAAACGAAAGGAAATATGTAGAAGACCCAACTAAAATTAGTTTTTAGAATACAAGAAGTGTGGTTTAAGTTCAGATAGGTATCGAAACACTACTAGATCTAGGGACTGATAATAGTAAAACATGTAATCTTTAGTAGTATCAGAGAATCTGTTCTTGTGGGCTACGAAACATTCTCAAAACGGTAAGCTCTGGGCATCATGACATTTGTGCAGTTTTTCTGTCAGGAATTTCCAGGTTAAAACAACTATATTACAGCGCCCTTGAGGTGATTTTTCACAAAAACGGCGCTATATAAATCGTCCAAGTATTATTATTATTCATCTTGTTAAGTCGTTTCCATCATGAGCTATTGGCATTGGTAGCTTTATAAAATATTCCAAATCTGTAGTAAAGCATGTACGTAGATTTTTCACGTGGATATTCTTATAACACGTGTATTTGCGCTGCCTAAACACGTATTCCCAGTATAAATGTTTATACTTTTATTAACATATTTCAGAGCAATGCTCGTACGAGAGATCACCTTCGAGAAATATTTTCACCTTACAAAATTAATACGAATGAAGCCATAATAGAATTTTATTTATTACTTGAAAGTAATGCACACAACGCCCGTAAAGAACGTGTCCGCTCTATGCAGCCACAATGCACTTATTAACTTTGTTACTAGTTTCAATAGGAAGTTCATGAAACTCGCACAAGACCGTCGGATTTTGTTGAGAAAACTTGTTATTTTCACAGAGATTTTAACGGGATACATGAACGGAGCAACTTCAGGCAATTTTATACAATATCCAAGGGAATAAAATAGATTAATAGTAAATATACATTCAAATTGATAATAAGAAATGAAACCAATGAGGCGAATGTGTGGTAAAACCATGTACGAACGTTTGAAAAATGTCGAGATACGCAAAGAATGCAAGGCTGATGTAAGCGTAATGAGTAAGATTAAGAAAGAAACGCTTTGATGGTTTGGGCATGTAGAGCGAATGAACGAAAACAGGAGTGTATGGAAAACATATGACGCGAATGGCAATGGAAGAAGCCGGGGACACCCGAGGAAAACATAGAACAATTCAGTGAACCAAATACTTGAGTGGGGCCATATCAAAAGTCGGAATAACAGAAGAGAACGTATGAATGTGAATAAAGCAAGAAGTATACGCCAATATCGAGTTAATAAATATTAAATTTTATGCAATCGAAATACTACAGCCAATCCTTCGTCATAAAGCAATGCACGCCACTGGGAGGCGGGTATGGGTAGCGCCATACCGGGAACCATTAATTGGATAACCAACACTTCTCCCATAGATCACCCTAAGTGGTTCGCTACGTTCGGTGACTTATCAGGGGTGACCAGGTTCATGGAGTGAGATTTTTCCAAATCTTGGCGGGGTTATGGGGAATAAAAAGAAACAAAATTTAAATAAAAACCGTTAATTTTGAATTCGATTAGGGTCAAATTTCGTCGCGGTGATGATGTTGTAAACATAATTGTAAAACAAATTTCTTTAGGTAACAAATCACGCACACAAATCCGTAAATAATTATAAATCTAAATACCGGGGAAAAAAGTGACGCGCGAGTATAAAGATCGTTAGTGTTGTGTGAAAACAATGTAAAAAATACGGAACATTTTTATTATAAAATACAAATCAAACACGTATCATGAACGATACGTTAAAAGTTAATTGAATTCAGCGAGCAAAATATAACGTGAATAAAAACAATTATTGTTGATTATTATATTAGTAGAGGAGACCTTCGTATATATATTATTTGAATTAGATGCATCAACCGCAACCAACGGGCCTGCTGCCTAGTGACAGCTAGCAAATAAATGAACTGTAGGAAGCAATATTTATATTCCTGTGTACGGAAATTTTCAAGCATTCTGTTCAAAACACTGATAGTATTTCAGGAATTCCACAAAAGTTATTATGTTTTGGTTTCTAAATAGGCCGATAATATTTTACATGGTCAATAATTATAAAACATTTCCAGGTAATTCCTTGCCATTGATATATAAGTAGGTACTAAATATTGTGTGTCTTGTACGTAATTCACAATGCAGTATAATATTATACATCGGATATTGGGTTTTTACAGTACACAGAACAACGCGCAATGTAAATTACCTATACCATAATAATTATGATAGGTATGTAGGTACTCGCTTCCAAATAATATTAGTGACAAATAGAGAAATCATTACACTTAAAAAAAATTTAAAAAATAACCTTTGTGATCGAGGAATAAATATTTCAATAGAAGGTGCCGACGACGCAAATCAATTTGAAGTTGCAAAGTTACATGCCGGGAGCGCAGAAATAACGAGGTATGGTTTACCGGTGGCGCGGCGCGGTGAACCGGAACTTCGGAGACCCTTTGCGCAAGAATAACACCGCATCTCGTTCCCTGTTCTACTTGTTAGCGCCTCCACTACTCCTACTTCTGGAACCCCGATGATTACACTTTATCGTTCAATGGAGATTCGAGAGGAAATGCGATGCGGTCAAAGTGACAACTTAGATCATTGAACCTGAAAATTATTGTTGTAAATCGATAAAGCGATTATTTTGTATAAAACAACATTTATTTTACTTTATAGACACAATTTAGTGAGGTGTTCTTATTATTGACAAAAATGTCGACGATAAGTAAATATGAAAAATTCACAAAAAGAAGATTAGCGTAACTTTAAATTTTAGTTTTTTATTTAATGATAATATATTAATATACAAACAATATTCAACGGTAATGTTATTGTTCGATTCTCAAAGTTTATTGGTTTGCTCAGGTTAATTCCATTTATTTCCAGACATGAAATGTTCTTTCTTAGTGCCCATCCTCCCAGGTAATCACATCTCACGAAAAGTGTTTGGCAAACCGATGGCAATCTCTTCTATCCCAAGAACAGTTAAATCTCTTCGCGAATACGCTTCCGTTGAATTAACTGCAGGTACAAACAACACTACTGTTGTACTAGAACGTGATCGAGAATGGTTCATTGTACTGGAAATGAATGCATAAAGAACGTGTGCCAACTAGTTCACCATATTAATATGACAACGTGTTCATCCTTAGTTAATGAGATAAGAAACGTCAATTACTGATAGACGGGTCAAATATTTATCTTAAACGTTGACATGAAAACAATGATTATGGCTCATAAACGGTATTATATTTTAGAATATGAAGAACAAAGCAATAGTCCAAAACAATAATCTTCTTTATTTTACAGTTAGCTTACACTTTCTGCACCGGTGGAACTATCCATTGATTAGCAAAAAATTTGCGAAACAAATACAATTTGCATAGAAGATTATTACGAGGCCATTACCTAAAGTAAAGAAGTAAACTAATTTATCTTCTGGGAACCGCAAGAAAGTCTTCCAAGATGAAAAACAAATGTAATTTCGTAGTGATTTGTTACTTTGGCTGAAGATTGACGAGGTATAAAACATGCTGCTAATTTAAAGAAAACTCATTTTTATATACCTACAACAACCTAAAAAGCACCGCATAAAAAATGTTTTTAGAGTGTGAAAGAAACACAGCTTTGATATTATTATTTTATCACGTCCTAATTAACGGTGAAACACCAGGTATTTTGAATAAAAATACATGAAATTCTTGGCAAATGTTCGGAGGCTGAAAATAAAATGTTCAGATAATCATCAGAAATGGGACGAGAATGAGAAGGCTGTATTTTTATCTATCTCTTTACGTACCTACATTAAATTAATGGATACGCATTCCCATAAGAAGGGTTTTATTATATCACATACAAAAATACCGATGGGAAAACATTTAACCCTTGATATCCCATGTTTTGGAATTCATTCCCATCACTTTTAAGAATGTATTCCTATGTTACTATTAGTACCGTAAGATAAGCTGTGAGCGTTGCGACCGTTATATCTATTTTTCCATTTATATTGACACCCTGTGGTGCCATTCTACTACAAAAACCTTTTTATTACAGATAATTGTGTATTACGGGATCAATGATACGAAATAATATTGCTAATGATATTGTCCTAACGTTAGTTAAAGAGTAGTATAGAAAAACAAAACAGACAAAGTAATACTGTTGTTTCTTATTTTTTAATCGGGAGAAGTCGGATAGTAAATAAATAAATTTATAAGAAAAAGATACAAATAAATTTTGAGAATCGTATAGTTTGGATGAGAAAATTTCTAAAATACGCCGAAAAATACAAAAAATAATGACACGAGATTGTATCAGATTTCCATTGAATATAAAAATATCTGTTACTTCGTTTTCCCTGATCGTGGCTTACACCCTAATTGACTTTAATACAAACTCCAACATTCGATTTAATGACGCTTTAATTAGATCTTATATTACATATTGAAAAAGTATAAATAGAAACACGTAACGAAGTCATTAAATTCGAACATCGCAATCGCTCTGAAACAAAATGAATAAAAATTTATTCTACTTGGAAAGGAACGCTATAATTCAGTTATTCATAAGAAACAACCGCAGGACATATTACTACTTATTCCAAGAAAATAAAGCCTCAAAATAATAGGTAATTTAATTTTCACGGATCAAAAAGCCAGTCAAGAGATTTTACAGCATCATCAGCCAAACAGATTTTAGCTTTAAAATGTAGATAGACATTATTACTTTTATATTGAGGGTGGAAATTCGGTTTGTTTTTCGTTCAAATATTTTTTCAAATTCTTATATTTCCAGGTAAAATTTGATGTCGAAATAATAACGCTTCGAATTGATTGAAACCATAAATTTGAGGGAGGAAGCACCTACAATTCTTAAAGAACGATTTTTCATGGGTATTTTTTTAAGAATCCTTAATAGTAATTTGAACGAAACATAAAAAAATACTATTTCATAAATTAGTTAAAAGACACCAGTTATTTTTATGACATTTTGTAAATCGTCACTGAGTGTTCACAAAATTATGCTATAGAATTTAACCTCAGTTTTGGGTCAAATGTTAATAATCTGCTAGTGGAAAATCATACGATAGCAGAGTTAGAATTAAGCCTTTCACTCGGGGGGGGGGGGGTGTACGGCCGTATGTCCTTACTGCATACTCCTTCGGGAATTCGGCATTATTGTTAGTAAAAATATTGTGTATAGCGGATCTCCACTCAACAGTACAGCAGAAATAATTCTTTAGGGGATTAACTGTCCAAGGGATCAATTGGCAGAGGGATCAACTGTAGGGTCACCATAGAAAAGCCTCTAGAGCATTTTCCATACATGCCCTGCCTAGCGGAGACATCCCAGTTTTACGAATCTTGTTATTGACAGGCAGTATCTAGGTACTGGGTATAATAGCTCGCGGTGAAAACTTGATTGAAATTTCGAAATAAGGTTTGATTGAGGTTGCCCAGCCTTTTTATGCGGGAAGAATTACCAATTTCCTTATATTTCCGCCCGTCATCTTTGACGGGCTTTCAACTAGTAATTAACGGCGCATTTACGCGAAGAAACTGAGCTAATGTACCAAAAAAAAAACTGTTTTAATGATAGCCATCGATCTTCTTTCGGTGATTTCACAATAATCACTGTCCATGAAGCAAGCCAACGGGATTAAAATAATTCTCCGCTAATAAATAGGGAAAAAAAATATCAACGTGGTGCGTCGTCTCTCAGTTAGAAATACGATTTGACAGAGTTAGGTAGAATCTTGCTTCTCATTTCTCGGGTAATTAAGAATCTTCGACGAAATATAAATGGATGACATTAATACGCGTTCTTTGGTGCAATTATTTAAGGAACATTTCAGAAAAGATCTACGCGTAATCCTCGTTGCCGAATCAATCATTGATCAATTTCCCCACCCACGTGAGTCGGACATGAAATCTTTGGCAAACGATGTACGATTGATTGGGGGAATTTATTATGAATGCCCAGATGAAACGAGATTGTACATGATTAACTGAAACATATTACATACCCAGGAAGAATGTCTTCGGTAATTATTCATAAATCTGACAAACTCGTGAAAAAAAACACGACAACAATTTAAATGAGATCATAAATGTCAGATATAAGGAAATGATCCATGAAACACTCTAACTTTGTGTATTATGAACACGTCAACCGATTGCGGCAAAATCGAGCTTTCGTCGGTGGAGATATAGACTGATTAAAGAAGGGTTGTGTCGAAACCGGTTGTTGTATTCGTATAGATAAACAGGCGAACACAAATCTAGTGTTTTATTGAATAAATTTCCATCACAAAGATACCAATTACAAAAATTTAAAAGCATTGTTGCAATTAAACAGACTTTAATTAACATGTTTCAAATTTAAATGCTCCAAGTATCGTGATAGGAGGACTAAAACCTTAAGCCATAAATTGAAAGTAGCACATCCTTACGCACATGTTTGTATGTAAATTGAATTCTATAGAAAATAACTCGACAATGAATCTCTCGTCCAATTCGTTTTCTAAGCACGTCAAAAACAGGAAACGTGACGTGAAGCAAAACGTAAAAGGAAAATGCTTATTTAATGTTATCATTATCATGCTCATAACAATGCCCGGTTCAACGGCTAATAAAGCTACGACGAAACGTTAAACGAAAAACATATCTTCAAATCAAATTTTCAACTTTCATAACTAAAGAAAGTTTCCCAATTGTTCATGTTTAGGTCTTGCGTTCGAGAATTCACGCCGCGAAAAAACTTGAGAAATTCTGAAGGATGAGGAACTAGAGGTGAGTTAAAACGGTTGTAACAGTTTCGCGGATTTTGAGATAATCGTATTTAAAAAAAAATGATTCCACTATATTCGTTTGAGAATTCGCAACACTTTGCTAAACTGCTATTATACCCGCCGTAAACCGTTGCAAATAAATGCTTACGTCCGAAACTCCGTCGCTGACCGTTGCTGGGAAAAAGCATTAAAAAAATTGAACGCCCGTTTGCGATACCTCGTAACCCATTGCAAACAAACGCTTTCGCGTGTAATTTAATTTATAATAATTTTTATATTAATAATAATTAAATTAAATTTAAAATGAATTATATATTATTTATCTTTTTATTGCGTTATTTTTAAACAGTTTCGAGTAACCGAAGCGATTTCGATCATTTTAAAATAAACTGAAACGCCTACTACCTCTAATCTGATGTATACTGTAATTTAACATCGCTTTATGAGATGTGATTCTCAAGGTCAGTTTTTTTTTTACTTATGGGTGCTGTTTCTTCTCATTCTTGAGTCAACGTTTTGCAGTGTCCGCCATCAAGGCGTTATGATAGTTATATGTTTAAATATGAATCCTGGTTGATGTAGGTTAAATATCATTCAAACTCAGGTACCAGAAATGTTGAGTGGCAACCTGTGTTCCCTATTAATGTTAATAGGGTCCTCACAGCCCAAACAACACAAAACGAAACCAAAATAAACGATATATATTCTTGTTTATCAATTCTGCCTTCAAAAGGTTCGGTACTAAAACTGGTTAGTTAAACGAGATGGTGAGTACGTATTGCCATAGTAACAATGCTTTACGAAACTCACATAAACATTCGGCGAGATGATTTCGAGTCTTGTAAAATACACTGGTTTCACAACCAATCCAGCTATGCGGTACAAGGCCAAACAGATCGCGACGACTAAGAATTCTGTAGTACCCTACCTGCTTTCATCACGACTTTAAATTCTTGCAACAATTGCAATGAAATTAAATAAACGCTGATAATAATTTGAGATCGGTCGACATTATAAATATAATTGTTTTATTCATATCACATAGTAACTATTAATCAATAGAGTGGCATAATTATAAAATATAAATTATTAATTGACAGAAAGTCCGCATTGCATTTATTTGATGGCTTGAGTATCTTAAATTGACAAACATATATTATATGAGTTAATTAAAATCGACGAATGGCATACGCTCTTGGCGATAGACTGGGCTGATAGCTGTATATTATGTCAATCAATATGAAGACAGTGTCTTTGTTGAGGACGTTGATAGCATCATAATTAAATGTAATTCCTACTTAGAAGCGCATTGTAATATAACAGGAAGGTGAGCGTTGGAACGCACTAAACTTAAAGGGGGTCGCAAACTAATGCTCTATGAATTAACAAATAAAATAAACTGTTACAAATTATGACATACTAACGTAATCAACGAATCAAATTCACGTAAACAAAACAAAAAAATAAGAAATCTTCATGAGATACGCGAAATTTCTCAACACGGTAAATGAAATATAAAAACTTAAAAAAACCTTAAATTTCGGAAATCGCTATTTTTCTTAAGCAACGTAGAACAAAGAGGAACGACATACCCAATAAATCACTGTTCATTACATTGCATGTGGCATTGTGCAAAGTTATTTGCGAGCACAATAGGTATCACAGAGTGTCCTACAATCAATTCGCGTACTTATATCCAAAAAGAAAATCAATATCATTAGAAGGTCTACCGAATTTCAAATATTTTTTTGCTGAAAAGAGAAAGAAAAACACGATACGATATTATTTATAGGTAGTGGTAGTGAGTCAGGCAGACTGCGGTATATTTATACAGTAAGCTGAGTAAGCCAAGTAAGTAGTAGTAAACGGAATGAACTTCCAGCTGATACGCCACCGCGGATGGCTGAATGTTGATCGGCAACCAAAATATACATGTCAAAAGTGAGTCATTTTGAAACCACTCTGAGAGAGAAAAGAAGCCTTTGTACCTTCATTGAACCGCCGAAAAATATGTGGATGGAAAGTAACATCGACAATAGAACTTAAATTAGATGCAATAGATATTACTTTTTGCAGGACGGCCAAATAAAGAAGTAGTGATTTTACTCTAATATGTAGTGTTACTGTTTGAAGAATTTGATTGTAAATTATGTGTTTGCTTAACCAGATGTTCTAATCGTGTATTTTATTCCAAACTGACCTATTGTCTCGGTAGATAATATCCTAGCCTCTATTGTGTATCACAGCTGGTGTGAGAACGAAAAAAGCCTGAAATATTGCAATATTTTACAATAACACATTGAGAATAAGTGAAAAGTTTGATGGTTAAATAAGCGGAATATCACCATACGGAGAGTTCAGAATAACATTCGCCTAGAAGTAATGTGATGAATTTTCATTACAATTTCTGACACTAAAAACGCGGCGGTCGTGATTCTCGAGAATTGGGTGTGTTGAATACTCGGACACACGCATTACGCGAACCTACCGTACTTTGAGAGTGTTAGAATACATTGTTTTATGGATAAATTCTTAGTATTCGTACTAGCTTTAACATGTAATAATGTGTTCGCTTCACTAATCATTCTATTCAGTGAATCTAAATCCTGACAGGCGCGGCTGTATCCAACTTCTCAATTGAAATATCTCCGTCGCGAATATGCGTGTGTTGGCAGAGGGCGGGGTGGTTTAATCTCAGGCAGGATGTTCACCTGATGCCCCGCGAGGGCGTCGCAGGCGAGTTATTATTCAGCCCACGTGGCGCGCGAAACACGTGGCCGACGCGAAACACGCGACAGCCTAGCTCTAAGGGCGGCCTTTGCGGAAGAATTGAAAAATTCCACCAGGCGTTTGGCTTACTTTACTTACGGCCAAAGGTCGGAGAGATGGAAATCAGTACAACGTCCGATTCAAGTTAAACCGTAGCGAATACCGAGGATTAAACTTTAATTTACACTCCATTCACAATGGTCTTGGCACCTATAATATATTAAGCGCAAATTAACAGAAATAATTAAAAGATTTACGATAAACTCAGAATGTTTCGAGTGTTTAAGTGTTGTAGGCAGAACGTTAAATATAATTGACGTTATTCCGGGCTGAAATGGGCTCAAAGCACGTATTTGATTCCTGGAGGGCTCAAGCGTTAATTAATCTTAATTCTTGGTAATTGAAGGTGCTTGCCAGAGCAATCGCTTAGTTAAGAGGATGCTTAGAAGGCTCAGCAAACTAATTGTAAAAATACCAACGTTAAATATGTTACAAAGTTCCGAGTATTGGAAAGAAACAACTTGCAATAATTATATTTGATGCGAACATTTTAACAGACTTAGACAAGAATTTATTTTGACAATTTATTTCATTTTCATATACCGGAACATCTCGATACCTTAGTTCAATAGGGAACTAACTCAAAAATTCCTCATTTTGAGAAAACTGGATATCAAAAATTTTCATAAAGACATCGCTCCGATGTAAAGTTATTTTGTCCACCTAAACATAACAATAGATGCAACATGTAAGTAATTTATCAACCTATCATATCATAGGTGTAAATGGCTAAATTTATTAAGTTCCAAACGGAAACATTTGACACGTTTCTCCATTGAACTACGAGTGTGCTGATTTCATTATAATTCCATAAAGAATTATCTGACTACACAATTAGGACGAATTAGACTATCAGAAGTGGGAGTTTCTTTGCCATTTTTCATCATTAACTCAAAGCCCGGAAATTTTGAGTTATTTCCCTATTGAACTAAGGTATCGATCTGTAAACACCAATTACAGCGTAATTCATAAAGTCTAAAAACGGAAAAATAGAAAGTGTGTTTAATGTAATTACCTAGCTTAGTAAGTCGCCTTGAAGTGATATTTTATAAAATACGCGTTAAAAAGCATTATTAATTTTTATAAAGTTATATTAAAAGCATTATAAAGTTTTTGGACTTCCATGGGACACTCATGTCAGGGACATCTACTCAGTTTCCGGTATCCTTCCAATCACGATCCTTCCTAAGTATGAAATCACCAGCACCATCCTACAAATTACTCAACAATCAACTCACACTAACGTCAAGCCACTTTACAATCAAGACATCCACAACCACAATACTCGAAATAACAATAAAATCCGCATTCCTCAAACACACACTACAAAATATGGAATAAAATCTTTAAACTACATTGCCTACACACTTTATAATTCGCTTCCAGATATGTACAAAACCATCCAGAAAAATAAAAAATCCCAAAATGATGGTATAAAGGAATACTTTTTAAGGATATTTAAAAATGAAAATCAGTAAATCCATATTTGTATATTTTGTTGTTCCCTTATATGTTTTCTCTTGTGTGTTGTTCTATTTAACTTGGCCTTATAAAATTATTTCTGTCTGTATGTGAAACTTCTATTTTTGATATTTTGCTGTCAATGTAAAATTGTATGTACTATCTCCTACTTATGTATTGTAAATTCCTCCCGTCCTAAAATGAGTTTTGAAACTCATCGGGATTGCTTTAGCAAGAAATAAATATATAAAAAAAAAAAAAATTATGTTCATCTCGCCGTTTAACCAATGCCAACCGCCAGATCACCGTATCGGAAGCATTCGACTCAACTCCGTAATCCATTTGCGTTAAAAACTACGTACCTGCTTCAGGCAGCAATTTTCAAATCAATACTTTCGTGTAAGCCGCCTCTGTAGCGAGTGGGGCCGATCGAAAACGCGTGTTTAACGTTTGCGACGGTGTCGAGTACTGGAGTAAACCAAACGTAAACACACTCGTATAATAATTTTACATCTATTGAAATTAAATGGATACAAATTGCCTAAATCGCCACCATAATCCCGCCGCTAGGGACCACTTATAAGCCAAATCGGTGAATTGCGTGTAAGTCGTTTTGGTGCAACTTACGTCGAGTGGACGTGGAAGGGTTGAATTGAATCATTATCAGGCGATCAAATATTTGATTTATTATTTTTAAATAAACACTTCAAAGTCGCGGCTGGCAGTTTGGAAGCCTGTTATTATATTAAAAGAAAAAAGTTTGTTTTTACACTGTTTAGTATAAAACTCGTGTTGTGTTGAGCTTTAGGTCAGGGTCGACGAAAAATAACAATGGACATTAATTTTAGACACACTACAAAAAAAAACGTAAATGGTCGGCAGTCAGGAAAGCTGGGAGGGAGATATAATAATTAAGGAACATAAAATGAAGGAAATAACACCGAAACAGCGTAAATGTGTTTTCAAAATGAAGGCTAAATGACGTGAATGTGTTGTTTTTAGATATAAAAGAACATAATAAAAACGTTAATTAATTTGTAAATAACATTATAGCAACGAGTATCAGGTTGAAAAAAGTATATTGGTTTAATTTAAGTGTAAAAGAACCAACAAATATGGAAAAGCCAAAGAAACGGAATAGAATACGAAAATTAAATACCTACGGTAAGGTTCTGTTGCATTTTGAATTAATTTGTATCTATAATAGAGAGTACACAAGGTGCATCCTACAATGCAATGGCAATGCCAAGTTTACGAAGTTTGCCATAGAATGAATTCAATATTCAACTTGTATAATTATCCTACCGCCACGTAGTACGAGTAGACTATTTCTGTACCTACGATAAGCACTACGAAGAAAATATCGGATGTGGATACCTGAAGATAGTTAAAGCGGGTGTGTTAGAGATAACCTTTGAACTATTGAAGATGCGAAACATAATACGCTATTAGAGTATAGAAGATTACGCTTGCTCTTCTCGATTCTTGGAACCTACTTACGTAAATAGGTTAAGTTCTACGCGTTATGCATCGGCTTCCCTCTTATTATTTGCACCATATATCCCGTTTCCTTATGTGAGGATTTAACACTTGGATAAAAATTGATAGTAGATTTATTAATAAAAAGACAACCCCTATAACACAGTGGTCTATGCATCTGACGAAATAACTTTAAGATTACCTATGTTATTATTAAACTCGAGGCATTATTTATTTGTATGAAAAAACTGCTTTTAATACAAATATATATACAAAGGAAGTTTAACAAAAGGTAAGCCAACAAAGTTTCTTGTGCTAACAATGGTTAAATACAGATGTATATACAAAGGAAGTTTAACAAAAGGTAAGCCAACAAAGTTTCTTGTGCTAACAGTGGTTAAATACAGATGTTTTATTTATAAAGCTAACAAGATAAATAGAAAACAAAATAAGAAGGAAGGGGGGAGAGGAAGAGGAAGATAGGATCGCGACAGGAGATGCGTGCACCAATTTGTGTAAGTACGCATTACTTCGGTTCGATATTTTGAAATGGTATTGTGAAGAATGTTGATATTGTGAAATTGTGCGTTATATTGCGCACACATACGGGGGATAGGAGAATTTATCCTAAGATTGGTCTTACTTGCGGGCAAATAAAAAAAATCGGTTGTCGGGTTGGTCTTGACGGTATGTGAATGTTTATAAAGATAATGAGCAGCACCAGTAATGTGGGTACCAGTGGCGTGCATTGCTCTTTAACCGAGGGTAGCCTCTGTATCTTCCATGTGCTTCCGAATCCCGAACGTCATCTTAGATTTACAAATAAATGGTTCCGCTGAGCGCCATATCAGTTGGTTCTGGTTGAAAATGACGAAGAAATATCTTTGGGTAAAACAACTATGACTTAAAGAAAGGGGTTTATGATAAATATTTTTTTGTTAATGGTAGTTTTTCGTTTGTATTCTGTTGCCTTTGGATAGGCACAGCTTTTCAGTCTTTATGAACAGCAAGCCACTGGTAGATACTATTAATTTTTCATCAAATTATTTTAATAGTACGACTCGAAGGTATGGAATGCAGACATTGGACATCATTTTCAACAAGAGAAGAAAAAGGGTACAGATTATTATTTGAATTTAAAGTCGCAACCATAAGGACGTAAAAAAGATATCCTCCAATATTGTTATGTTTATATTGTAATATACAGTTCTCGATCGAGCTAATGCCTAACGAGATTACTTGTATACCATTTGAATTCTAGAAGCAATAACTGCATCAATGGCATCGGAACAATGTGCCTCTCACGGAGTAGAGGAGAATTTAAACTGGGTCTAAATTGAATGTGAATGCGAGGGCATTTGATAATACATGCATGCATTCTATACTCATTCAGTAGCAGTGGCGGTTTTATCGAAGGACCGTATGTGCAGTGAACCCCCAAATAGAAGCAAAGACGAGTAAGACAAAGATGAATTATAATAAATTCATTGCCGGCAACCCAGGCATTTATTGGCATATAATTTCAAACAGTTGCATGTACTTTACCCGGGACGGGTCATGTTACTACATTTTGAACAGTGCGCCATTAAAGCTTTTTTCTAAAAAAATCCCCCAGTGCGAAAATCCGTTCATAGGAGCGGATTTCAAAACGCACCTATGGACAGATAATTCTTATGGAATATTTCATACGATTAATATTCTTTTTTTTTTAAATTTAATGTAAATCAAATTTAATAATGTTATTATTAAGTTCTGCAAGTATTTTTAGTTGTTATTATTGTGACAGATGTTTCGGCGTTTAAGGCCATTTTCAAACTGTGGTTAATCCACATTGCGACGACTTATTTATATGATTTAATTTACCCCCACTCCTTTAAATTAATATTCTGACTTGTAGAGTGACATACACACCTCCCTATATCCAGATGTAAAAAAAATCGTTTTTTGGTCCGGCCCAGCGAGCTTTTATAAAATTTGCTACGTCACTCTCAGATAACGTAATTTGTTTCCGCCTTGGATGAAAACAAAATAAATAAATAAATTATTATTGGATCCAAAAAAACATTTTGAATTACTTTGTTACACAAAAAAATCTGTTTAAATTCCATTTCCTACACCTTTACAAATATTTCATTTGCAAAATCTAAACAGATTTTTAAATATAAAAATGAATTTATTTTTCATCTTTAAACTCTAAACCCCTTTTTGAGAATGACCACGATCTGCCACTGTTCTGTGGGCATGGTAGGATTTGATATAGTGTGCTACTAAAATAGACAAAGTATGATACTGAAAAGACTGATGGACACAACTATAAATTGTTACAGGTAATGCAAAATTAAACACTTTCTGTTTTAATCCTAGGTATAAACAAGTCACATTCAAGAAGACGAAGTGATAGAAAAAAAAGTTGCCTCGTATAGATACACTCTATGGCACCTCAGGGCTTTAAAACTCATGTGACTGGTACGAGCGCATTCCGCATTGTAAGAAGATTGCCCAATGATAGGCATCCTCCGATAGAAAATGACATTAGAAGAAGATATTCTAGTCGACATTCAAAGAGAACAATTTAATTATGATTAACAAATAATCCATAAACACGAGCTACTGGAACTCATTTGTTGTGTAGTTGACAAATAAGAAGAAAAAAGAAGAAAAAAAAATTTAAAAACGGTTTTTGGAAAATAAATAAATATGCAATATATTTTTTTCTGATGAATAAATTAAGGAGTTTTTATTTAATCACTTTTAAAGCCGCCACTATTTGTCGATTTGAGCGAATTGTTCTCAGTGTTCATAGCATCCCGGCATAAAGGGAACAACGATGACGCTATCAATCGTGTTCGCTCAAACAGGAACATTCAATTGAGTTTAATTCGCGGTTTGAGCACCAACACACACTCAATGACGGTACGACGTTACAAGTAGGTACTGTAATACTCGTAAATTGAACTACTTCAATACATCCAGTACCTACTCAGTACTCGTATATTGAACTAGTTTATTACGTCTATTATATGAGCATGCTGTATGAGTATTGTCGGCTCCCCGGGCTATCGAAACCAATGAGCCATTGCTGGGTATGTTATAGATTTGATTTAAACAAAAACAAAAAAAAACAATTTACTATCTATATACCTTGCACAATAAAACAAAAGAAAAACTAATCAATGATCGAGAGCAGACAATTCGGGCACTTGTAAGGTCAATATAATAAACTGTACAATATAAATACGTATTGTTAATTATTACCATATATGTATGAAATTAAACACTGTACGTAAGTACGTAACATGGCCCGGTAATTCAGTTGCTTTTTAAGCTCGCTATCAAAGATACTTACGTGATTTTTAGTAATGGTATCCACTTGGCTTACCTTGTCAGGGTGTCTAGAATACTTATGGCATATTTTTAGCAACTTGACGAACGTAAATACCTCTGACAGCGAGCTTGGAAAGCAATTGAAATACCGGGCATGTGTAATTTTATTGAACTTCTCTAATTGGGTAATAAGAAATCATGATAACAATAAAATTTAACAAGGAATTCATGGTTTTGATTATGAATGAAAAAACACATCATTTTTGGTAATATACAAATTCAACTAGTTTCCATTAATTTTTTTAATTTGAAAACCGCATAAGAGTTCTTAACTGTTGCTAGTTGGACTATGGCATCCTTAATTAGGGTATGTTGTGGGGCTGAACGGAGGAGGGGGGAGGAGATAGAGGTAAAGCCATTTCAGGCAATCTTCGATTGTGAATGATGGTAGGTATTTCACTCTATTAATTCAAACTTGTTTAGTATGAACTTATTAAGCGAGTTTTACTGTAAATCATACGTAGTATTTCTTTTGATAGCAGACTACAAGGCGTATATTATTTTTGAGTGCACCCCTATAATAACGCTAGTTTTTTTTCATATTCCATTAATTAACTCGCCCACGGGCCATGATACGATTGTATTCCATCTACATGGGAGTGCACTGAAAAGGTTTATACGAGACAACATAATCGTTGCATCAATAC
Organism: Halesus radiatus; assembly: GCA_022606495.2. Taxonomy (NCBI): domain Eukaryota; kingdom Metazoa; phylum Arthropoda; class Insecta; order Trichoptera; family Limnephilidae; genus Halesus; species Halesus radiatus. Next base: position 89,478 of record JAHDVE020010517.1, on the reverse strand, counting down.
TCTTCTGTTTTTATAGTGTCTACTATTTTATATTACAATTAATCCGAACAGATTTTGAAATCATTTCAAGAATAAAATTGTACACCTGAGTGTACCATCAAAGAACGATCACGCAAATATGTAAAAATCTACAATATTTCAAATAACGTCAAAGGATTTTAAAATGGAATAAATCGCAATCAGCGGAATGCAAGTCTGTCGATATTTCCCGCGGAGTCAGCTCGTTGCACGCTGCAGTTTCCGGTCCGTGACTTCCGCCGCATCCTGTGTTACAAAACTGCATCGAAGTCGGTGTAATTACATGCAGATTCAGGGGAAACGCACCCACCACCCCGACGGGCGGATTTTTATAGGTGGGCGTACAATAAACACACTCGCCGTGGAACGGGTGCAATCAGATGCAACAAGGCCCGATGCACTTGTGTTCAGACCCACTTTCAAACTGCATTGGCGAATCTTTTAAGCTCTGTTTATTGAGTCGGCTACGCCGCTTTTCGCTTTTGGTGCGGCTAGTATGAAAAATCAATATGCGCCTGTTACAAGGATTTTATTTCACCGGAAGGTTTTTATTACTATTGGGTGAGGATTATTTCGATGACATAGATATTGTATCCACATAAACATTATTTCACAGAATGGAAATTCAAAGTTTGCAATGTGTGGAAAAATGTATTGATGTGTAAATATCATTGGATGGGTGTGATTTAGGGACGCCATATTTCGACAGATTTATTTATTTCTATTTATTTAAAGACATTTTTTTAATAATATAAGCTGGTATTATATAGAATGATGTGTATATACTGTAAATTATTAATATATAATAGCATATCGTGAACGCCTCACTAGGATAACCTGTACCGAGGTGTTCACTTATGATATAGTATTATTGTGAAATGGTTACACAATTACGTTTAAGAATTGTGAAATAATTAATTATATTTAATGTTAATGTTGTTATGTTTGATTTGGTGTAATCAAGTTATGGAAAAATTCTGTTCCATTTGTTTTTATCCAGATCGAGATATTAAGTTTTATTAAATGTGTTAGTGTACTTTCTCTTGTTTGTTTTAAAGATGTAGACATGTGATTATAAAGTTTAATTGCATAGTATTTAAAATGTCTTTGTCCGTGGGTGGTACATTTTAATGGGATATTAAGGGTGTAGTTTGTTGAAGATCTTGTTAAAATAATTGATTGGGATTGTACTGGAATATAAAGATTAGATTTGAAGAGATGAAGGATTGTAAATTTAGCATAAAGTTGTCCGATTGTCATTAAAAAAGGGTTCGGTTTCTACACCCATTATTCATTCTCGTCAAAAAGTGAAAACACAATAATGTTATTCTAAATCTGAATCAGAAAGGTTAATTTTTTTTTAATTGACAATTGGATCAAAGTATTAGTTTGAAGTCGAAATTTAAGTTTCTCTCATATTAGAGAGAAGGAGAACATATTGTACTATACCTTGTATTATCAAGTGGAAATATATGTGTGTATAGTAACAAAACCTTGTATACGAGTACAAGGACACTCGAGGGTATAGAGTCGTTTCATAATTAAATGTAGATTTGTTTAAACAAAAAAAAAGCTTTGTTGCTACTTGTATACACAAGTATGCGTTGTATGCAATTTACTGAGATTGTGTATCTCTACCTTTTCAGTTTTAATTTTTATTATTTTTTATAAGTAATTATTTAGGATGTTGTACATCCTGTATTATCTAATAAAATCTTTAAAAATGCCTTAAAATGTTAATATTGTAAATTAAAAAAAACAGAATAAAGAATTGAATTGAAAAAAAAAACGTTAACTTAAAACGCCGTGGGAAAAGGGAGGGCGACCTCCACTGCTCTTATAAAGTCATATGTTTTTCTTATACATTTTATAAATGTGCAATAATTCCTCCGTATAGTCAAATGTCAGCAGCACGCGATGTTCATAAATAACGCGAAAGTTTGCTGTGGAAAACTGCATAACATAACTCGAGATGAGCAACTTATTGTTCTCGGGAGATGCGTTGGGAATGGAAATTTTCCCGCAAAGGGGGGCGGCATTTGCATGTTCATGGCCACATTGTATATCGAGTTGGATGCAATTTGCAACTGTTTCCCGCCTTTGTGTGGCCATAAGCCATGATACATCTGGGGTGCTCGGTGCTCATTGCTCTCCATCGCCGCAATAACAATACAATTAATTAATGACGTGTGGCTGGCATAATAACATGATCGAGACTAGCGAAACTTCTCACCACAATGGAGTGACCAAGCAAACATTTCTCATAATCGAAATGACAATGGAGAAGTAGTAAGACATACAAATTATTTAACCCTTTTCGTACCAGTGTACTTCCTCAGGTATTTGAATATTTTTTTGAGCTTGTGAAAAAAATAGTACAGTATTTTGGGGATCGCTTGTGAAGACATTCTTTATTTCGACTAGTATCGATTCTTATTCCAGCCACACATATCGCAAATTAAGAGAAACGGCTCCGCTGCCTGTTTCGTACATAACTTAATTTTGGATTTGAGGCTAAAATACCCATCCAAACCGAATGATATTTTTTTAATTAAAGGTTTAGTATTTATCTAGTACGGATGAGAAGTATTTCTTTTATTTTTGTTTTAAATTATGAAGTATAGACATGGAAAAAAATCAATTTTCCTAATTTTAGAGGCGACTCAGAAGATTATTTTCGGGTTTATTGCATTATTTATAAAAAAAAATATCGTATTGCTTATGTAAAAATGATTACGTAAATAAAAATATAAAAACAAAATATTAAAAACCAAAATCTTTTTTGGGTCGACATTTTAAATTACATACGGCAAATTTGGGTTCCAACGTAAATTGTTCGTTTTCAATTTAGTTTAAGTAACTCCACCATAATGCTTATTTTAATATTAAAAAAAAATACATATATTTTATATTTCATTATATTTTCAAAGCAGATGGGTAATTTTTTTTTAAATCACGTCAAAAAAATAGTCTTACCAATTCACAAAAAAAATACAATAAAAATATACCTTTAAAACGAACAATAAGAAAATTTCGGGAGAAAAAATACAAAATCAGCTTACAAAACATAAATACGTCTACTGCCTATACAAGTATCTAAAACCCAATGAAAAAATAGTACGCAAAGCCAGGTGTGTCAGCAATTGGAAAAAGAAAACCGTCAATTCTGATTCGCTCTAAATAGGGAGGAAAAAATTCTTAAATCCACCATGTATTTTCGAATACATTTATTAACAAAAAAAATAGCAAAATAAAAAACAAACACAAATAAATTTTTGAACTCGCACAAAAGTGCGGTGATGAAAGGGTCAAAATCCTAGAAAACTCGTTTCCTTCTTATTTCCAAGAACTATACGACGGAAACTTTTGGCTTTTCTATTGATCCCGAGAGCTTTATGATAACGTTTAATGCGCCGTTGTGTGCAGCTTTTTTCAAGTTTCCAGAGGGCGTAACATTTGCGTAATCTCGTCACGTTTTTCAATTTCGCCTGCCTGCTAGAATCATTATTATTCCAGTTAGCTTTACCTACACCGAAAAAATTGATAGTCGAAAAAAGTTCATTAGTAAGAATCTAGGTATTTTAATCCTTTCGCGAGGCCGATCACTTCGCCCGGGGCAGCTTTCATCCGCCGGGACGTTGTTAGCCGCGCATTATCTTCTAATTCCCTCGTTAACCGAGTACGGCCCTAATGAATAAACCTTAATACACTTTTTAATTCCGCTTTGCGCCCAGAAAAATTTAATGCGCGAAAATAACTAAACGATTCAGATTTCCACGAAAACACACTCTCCATATTCCGGTGGGAAACTCATTATAATCGTTCCAAAACACGTGTTACAATATTAGTAGGATTAAATCTCCTCGTTTAAATTGTGTGTTGGCAGCCCATTATATTGGCGGACTAACAGAAAAGCCACCCTTTACAAACGATTGTTTCATCTGACGCTATCGCGCAACCTTGACAACACATGACCAAAAAAAAACTTGGCACGAAATCTACACATGAACACACCCAAGGTAGCGCGAGATTAACGAGTAAAAATAGCGTAATTTATTAAATTTGCCCGACTTCGTAACTAGCGTCGTAAACTCAATGCCATCTTAAAATTACCATCACAAACGAAAACGGTTGGCTTACACAAGTTTTCCTAACATGGACTAAATAAAAATAATGACTTGAAATAACTAGAACACTTTCCTTCGAAACGAGGTATTTAAGCGCCATCCCTTTGGATCATCATCAATCTCCTGGACCAAGAAAAGTGTCCGAATTCGACAAATCGATCGATTTTTAACATCGGCGGGTCGAGACGAGATACCGCAGTAACTTATTACGAGTAAAGCAGACCGAAGACCCGATTGATATTGTAGACCCCGTTCTATGTAAGCCGGGTTCATATATTTACGTTACAACTTATAAAGGAAACATTTAACAAGATCATCACTCTAAAGATATCCAAGCGCACAACCGCACGCGGATATAATATATTATGTACATAAACGTACAGAGCAGATTAAATATTCACGAAGCTCGGATAGAATGTAAAACTGAGAATACAGAAATCTCAATCCCTTCCAAGCCCCATCTGTGTATTCTTCAGACCGCAGCTTTCGGTCATATTCACCTGAAACGCGGAGCGAATGCAAAGCAAAGAAAACAACCCTTTCCCACTACTTCCCTCGGGTAGCACTAACAAGTTAGAGTATACCACTGTGCCAATCCTCGCTACCTCGACTTTGGATTCATTCCGTCCAATTTGATTTACAAATTACCCGACTCGAAACAAAGATAAAACAATTTCACTACGGTTCTTCAAATACGTGAATTATTAATGATTGCCTCTTTTTTACAGCGTTATTGAAACGCTTCGCTTGTGGTAGCTGTGGGATAACCCTAACAAAGGTAGTAGCAAAATACTCTCTCGGGTTATGAATAGGCACTTATGATAAATAAAGCGTATTTATTCTTCTAAATTCTACTTGGATATTACGGGCGAAATTAGTTACTTCAGATAACCTACTGTCTTTAACTACTACAATGAGCTTACATATCGGTAAGTATAAAATGAACTATTACGGATATTTCAGATACAGATATACAGGTAAATCGGTAAATTAAATTAATCGCTTGTTTCGTAGCAATAAATTGTGGTGCGACATTCGAAAAGCTCGGATTTATCAAATAAATGTACGTACTGAGATAATAAAACACCGAAACTAGTAGCATATTTGTATTCCATGCATACCTGACGACACGTTTCCGATACAAACTTCTCTGATAGCAAAACTCCAACCAGCTGTGGCTGGTGACTTTTGACTGAACTTTGACAACGGGAAAAGCTACACATATAATTTACGATAAAAAGCATGGATTTACTGTAAATTGCCATCTCAACACAGGCTTTTCATACCCAGTGAGATGAGCAATATGTCAGCCAATTACAAAAATATATATATATTGAAACAATATTTCAACTGCTCTAAAGTGAACTATGATTATTAACTCAAGTCAAATATGTGACAAAATTTCTATTGGTTCCATTGAACAAATCAATTATTCATACGGAGCCCAGGAGTGTGGAAAGGCGTTGATACTTATTTGTTTTGATGTTGAGCATTAAAAGCTTCGAAGCTAAACGCCAGTTAGGTTCTAGGACAGTATTAAGCTCTAAAAAAGGGGGTGGTCAGAAAGAGCCACATAAAATACGTAATAACGGAGAAAACATTATTTTAAAGAGAAACAATGTCATGCGCCGCATTATATTCTCCCAGACATCTTATGGGCCTCCACACGACTGGTTTGCCCGATACTAAAAAAAGCCATGACGTCGAAAGAGGTTCGACCATCCGGCGTCGATGTTCCAAGGCTTCACTCGACATGGTTTTTTTAGTATCGGGCAAACCAGTCGTGTGGAAGGACCATGAATAGTAACGAAACTCAAGGACACCGTATGAAACTCAGCAAAAAATAATGTGGTGGTTAAAATAAAACATGGATGGACTTTTAGCTAAACACGGGAGGCCCTGAGAGTTTTTGCATGACATGGTCACTAAACATAGCTAAAGCAAGTTCAATAAAGGTTTCTGTGCTGACTGGTGGTCTCTCAACAGGACGATACTGAAATTACCTTCCATTTTTGAACGAGGTGCAAGCATTGTTACATAAATTGTCCAAGCCAGGATTTGAACTCTCACAGAGATTATCAGACACATAATCATCATCCCATTTGGTGGGTTGTTAGTGTATCAAGTTAGTTAAGCAATTGATTAGGTAATGTGATTTGCCTTCACCAGGATCTGGAGCACGAAACGATTAGCTGCATATTACGGAACTGGGAGCTTCCCGAAGTTGCACTTCCCCAAGTGAAGAACGGAGCGAGTGAAACTCGCTTCGAGTCGCCCCCACTGTGCATCGAATAGGCTTTTAACCATTACTTTAGTCGCAGAAGCGATAAAATCTAAGTGCCAAATGAACCCATTTTATAGGAAGATTGAATTTTACAGGGCACTCCGCCATACTCGTCGCTATAGCAATATCCTATCTCCAACTAAACCAAATACGTTCAAATTCCGCGGAGAATAAAAGGAATAGGTACCTACTTTAAATTATGTTCATGTTACTAAAAGGGTTAAGGTTAGTATTAATAATTCATTCCGTATCTGAGTGAAATTAAAATTAATAGTACCAATATAACATTTATGAGTATACGTAATAACGTAAATGCTACGGGAGAGCCTTCTAAAAGATAATGTCTAGTTCCATACAATTATGATATATCAGTACTCGGCTCTTGCGTTAAAAAAAACATCCTACACAGAGTAATAAGAAATAACGGATGATTGGGTAAAGGTAGATCGCTGATAGATGCGTTGTAAACTCTCTCTCTCTTTTATAAACGACACATGGAACAGAAAGAGAACTTATAAAAGAGCTCTCAGTGCTAGGACTAATAATAGCGCTATTCAACTTGCGGCGAAACTCCATTGAGAGGGGTTATCACATGAAAATAATGTAACTATTTATTTATTCATATTCCCTTACATAGAGGACAATATGATTATGGTTTGGATAAATTTTAAAGTGGTCTTTGTAGGGGTAGTTGAAATAAGTCAAACATGCTTAGATCAGATGACAAACTAATCTGAATTCATTATGTAACATCACAATCGAGCCGCAGCCTGCCCGATTCACATAAGAACCGAGATAATATGAAAAGTTTCACGAGGCAGGTTAATATTCTCTTGGGGCTAGGAGATAAAAACTTGGAATGGCTCTCGATGGGAGGAGAGGCTATAAGCCTACGCTGAGCATCCACTCGTGCGGAAAACAGTACGCCATTTGTATCAAGGGAAACTCGGCAGTTCAGTTCGGAAGTTTCCAGTCAACGTCTGTAGTTCTCAAAGAGAGAACTCGATCGGATGAATTCATTGAAATGCATTTCTCACATTCGTGTAAATTTAATAACTTAAGTGAAACATGGTATCCTCACAACTCATTTACAAACCTCGGGAATATTTGAATTTTACAACCGAAAGCTTTCACGAAATCTCCCTCTACCCAATTAGGAGTTTGTCCGTTGCTTACTATTCATTAGAAAGTCAGATTAAAATACAAGTTTACTCTCAGGTGACATTTGAATTCCGGAGAAGATGGTTTTCCAAGGATATTTCGTAAACTGATTACAAGTTTCTGAAAGGTTTACTAAAACACTAAGGCGAAATAACCAGGGAAATATTCATGACCTTTGTTATAATTTGAAATAAGATAACAGAAATAGACGTAAATGATAAATAAATTAAAAACTTGTTTTGCACATGTTTTTTACATGACTGTTTTACACGATACTTTTTTTCGTACAGATTACATACGCCTTTCCATATGGATTCAGTATGGAAAATACGACTTGTTTTATTTTTGACACCGATTTTCGTCCAGTTGGCGCACAATATTTGATAGCTGTCATTGTTTTAAGTATTATGTGGAAATGTTGCGTGTTTATTCGGAATATATTAGAAAAAAATGTTTAAAACATTATAAGTAGACTAGACTGTATGTATTACTGATTGGGAATGCGTGTTGTGAATTTTGCGTATATTTTTAACATTTTACTTCTGATCTATCGGTATGCGATGTTTGACGATTAAGTACAGTCCCAAAATATTATTTCGATTTTAAACATTATTTTATTTAATGGAAACTATGTATATCTGCAAATCTGTGTGAAGTCGTAGGTATGGAAATAATGATGTAAAGCAAAGATATTCCATATGGGTCCCCATATGGTTTCCATATGATGATCGGTACGGAAATACGTATTGCGTAAAACTAGCTTTACTCATATTTTGAGTACCGATCGGGTTTCGCACTGACAAAAGTTTATCACAGCTTACGATTAATAACAATTTAACAGTTTTTTGTATATAAAAATAAATTAGTGATTGTTCCCACATTTATATTAATTAATTATTAATTGTTTTTGTGTTTAATTCGTAGAAATCCATTTAATTTCTTAAAAATTTAATGTCAAATGTAATAATGGTATTATATTAAGTTCTGCAAGTATTTTTAATTGTTATTATTGTGACAGCTGTTTCGGCGTTTAATTTTTTTCCAAACTGTGGTTAATCCACATTGTGACGACTTATTTATATGATTTAATTTACTCCCACTACTTTAAAATTTGGATGGGTAATGATTTATTATTGGTAAAACCGATTTAGTTAGAAAGCAATTAAAATTCTGAAATCTGAGGTTTTCACATTTATAATGTGTTTTTACTCGTATTTAATTGACAATGTTTTCTTAATTGATTTATTTAAATGTGTAGTAATGTGAACATACTATGAAGCGGTGAGTATATAATTTTCCTTACTTTATTAATTAATGTTATATTAGGATCATTCGTTCGTTTGTTAATTTCTAATTGTTCAAGTAAAAAAAAAAAATTATTCCCACAATAATTAGTTTGCCTACTTGCGGTTTTTTGTGTAGATACAATTTATGCAACACGTGAAAAGATATTAACTAATCAATCATATTAAATTGACGCCGCTCCGGAGATTTTGCTCTGCAAATGGGGAGCTTTAATGAGGTATTAAATAATCGGGAAGCTTGTTAGAGACGCGGCGGTTCAAAATAGACGAGGTTGATTAATTACACCAATTCGTCGAAAGATCGATACTTCGACGTCGCCTTGTATTATAATCGCCGTTGAAGAACTGCGGCTGTCCATCAATCGACGTTTTATAATTAGGTAAATGTTTACCCGGTCCTCACTTGCGATCTCATTATTAATGGGAAGGGACCCAATTCCGCGAGGGATCGACAAAAATAATAATTCTACACCGAAACAACGTGAACCGCAGTATACGGTGTGGTGGAATATTTAATTTATGAATGTTTGCACGAGGGAAAACTTAAATTTCGGGGAAAAACATATTTTCCGGTTAGAAATCATTGATGGAAGCTATTATACACCATCGTGCTTCCGGCTCATACCGCAAAATTTCAAGATTCATGAAAATTTGGGGGGGAAAATCCCAATAGAGATTTAAACAGCGATTTAAGTTTTTTTTCCATCTGTCGCAAAAACGTAGTGTGAGCATAGCTTTACCTTTTACTCAATAAGGTTACAACACATTGCAATCAACCTTAAGAGGAACGGCTGCGGTGCCTGTTTCATACATAACTTAATCTTGGATTTGAGGCCAAAATAACCGTCCAAATTGAATGACATATTTTTTTAAAATTTAAGGTTTAGTAAATATCTAGTACGAATGAGAAGTATTTCATAATTTCAGAGGCAACTTACAAAATTATTTGCGGGTTTATTGTATATTTTTAAAAATTATCGTATTTATTATATAAATATGATTACGTAAATAAAAACATAAAAATAAAACATTAAAAAAAAAGTTTTTTCGGGTAGATATTTTAAATTATGTACGGCAAAATTTGTGTTCCAACGTGAATTGGACGTTTTTAATTTAACTTAAAAGTCCACCCACCATAATGCATATTTTAATTTAATTTTTTAAATTTTAATTTTATATTTCATTATATTTTCAAAATAGACGGGGAAACACTTGTTTTAAATCACCGTTAGCTCCCAAAAAATTGTTAAAGGTGCCTATAAAGTCGCGAAAAAACAATTTCTTTAATGGCCTATATTTCATAATGTAAAACAAAAATAAATAAATTACTTCTCATCCGTACTAGATATTCACTACACTTTTTGATGAAAAAAAGATCATTAGGTTTAGATGAGGATTTTGGTCTCCTCATTCCTCAAATCCAAAATTAAGTTTTGTATGAAACAGGCCCCGCAGCCCTTCGTCTTAAGAATTTCAAGAACCAACTGTAATTTGGCAGCATCACCGTGAAACGTAGTGAATGTATATAATATTAAGTTTTGATATCTACCTAATCTAATTGAGGTTATTTTGAAATTGATGTCGACGTATCAGGTAGATACTAATTATTATCAGACACTTAAATTTGGCCGAAAAATTATGAATACCTACATCAAACCACGTAGAAAACTTGAAGTTTCAAAAGACTTGCCAAAAAACTTATTTTGATTAATTCAAATTTAATAATGTTATTATTAAGTTCAGCAAGTATTTTTAGTTGTTATTATTGTGACAGCTATAAATACTTGCAGAACTTAATAATAACATTACTAAATTTGATTAACATTAAATTTAAAAAAAAAATGGAGTTCTACGAATTAAACACAAAAACAATTAATAATTAACTGATTAATTCATTTTAAACAATGTTCCATTCATATAGGAGTTAGATAATCAATCCATTGAAACACTTTAACGGGGAGAGAGTTATTATTTATTAATTCAAAATAATGATAATATTATTGTGCAATACGATAAACATGATGTTTTTAAATATTTATTACGTTTTTTGCATGGGCTGAGCATTTATCAAAATAAAACCAGAAATATTACACATTTCTGACCTTTATATGCATGTTTCACAAAAACATTTAAAAATGTGAATATCCTTAAAAAATGTTGTGAAGGTTTTTCTTTAACATGTCGTTAAGATAAATTTAAAAAAAAGAACAGTGTGTAGTTTAATTTGTTCATTAATGTTTTTTTTTTTTTTTAAATGCTGATTACAAATCTTTGGTTAAGTTTATTTATAAAAACGTAACGAGAAAGGATTAAAAATATTTTTCTCCACTTTAAAAATCATATTCATATTTTAAATATTTTGTAAAACATACAATAGGACGGTCAGAAAAAGTAATATTTCTGATTAGATTTTGATGTAAATTTACAAAATATTTTTCTATTAAAAAACAATATGTTTATCGAATTGCGTAATAATACTATCAATATTTCGAAATAATAAATAAATCCTCTCCGACATCCCTCTCGCCCTTAGTAATTATAACATCAAATGTTATTATAATAATTCAGATTAATATTGTGTACAATTATAAAATAAATAACAGTAATTATAATCAAATACCATAAAAGTCAGAGATAAAGTTAATAAGGCTTTGTTAAGGTTTTGATGTTTTTTAATTCTTCTACCGCATTACAAGCTTTCTGCGTGTTTAACATTAATTTAACGAACTACTGTTTAAAATCACGAGATTCGTTATACTGCATAATAAAGCTTTCACTAGGGCACAAACAAGGGTTATTTCGATAGTAATTAATGAAACACTAACACATTTTTCTAGCACAGGGGGGAGGTTATGAGTATTTTATTAAGATGATTTACCTTTTATTCAAGGCTACTTACAGATCAATGATACGATGGCTAAAATCAGAAAATAGAGCAAATTTAAAACGAACCGTGTTAATAACATATGAAATGAGTATAAGGACAGGAAAAAAATGTAAAAGGGAACAAGATAAAATAATACTGTGTTATTCTTGTTCTTTACTATGTAAAAAAAAACTCTGGGCATAAAAAAAGGACGGTTAATAAAAAAAATTATGTGTACGTGAATAGTGCTCATTGATGCGACCAATTGATCGTATACAGAGATAATTGAAGTGATTGCCTCTTGAGACTTCTCATTGATTGTAGCTTTATTGACAATTTATATAAACTGTCGTCGGGGTGCTCTAGTTGCGAAATCTAATTATTTATATAATGTTCATAGCGAATAGCCCCAACTTTGTAACAACATTCAACGTTAAGAGTTTTTGCAACATGATGTTTATCCCAAAAATAATAAGACAAATTGGATCGTCTTTGTGATAAAAGGCGCGTTTTTATGATGTTTTAATTTCTTAAAGTAATGTAAAAAATGGAAAAAAAATATTAATATAAGACTATTGTATTATTCAAACAGAAACGTAGTCAGTGTGAACAACGACAGTGTTTTTATCTAACGATGTTACTCGTTAGATAAAAACACCCATCCGCGTAAAGATATTCTTGACATATTCAATCCATCCAAAAGTCCAAGACTTACAACCTTGGGCAGATCGAGGACTTACTGGCGAGGACAACTAGTAAAACTAACTTAAACTATTAACCCGATTGCACGGAGGAATTTAATTTTTCATCCGTAGATTTCGAATTCCTTTTCAGTTTGTAATTATCAGGAAACTTCAAAGCTAAATTAACTGATGGAAATGGGTAATACACTTACTCCAAACGGGAGTATTGTGTGATATCTAAATTATTTATTTTTTACATCACATAATTTTCGTACTCCCAGAAAAACTATTCAGTAATCGACCTGTATTTAAAAAAATAATAATCCAGTTACTAGCTATTACGACGAAATGCGCTACATCCTCGTTCGTATCCACATTACTTTAAAAAAAATCTTCGCCGCAAACAAAGTAGTAGCTAATATCTGCGTGTTACTGGAAAGGGTAAAATGAATGTTAACGAGTTTCAGTAGCTTTGCGATTTCGTGGGGGACCCTAGTGACCCCTCTTCGGATGGTAAGTAAAATTTTTACCTTAAGGTACGCAATGGTTAAAAAAAACAATATTTTTTTTTAATGCAGGCAATCTATGTTTGAATTAACGCTTCTATCAAACCTTTCCCTTTTAGACCGTTAAACCGTTTTTGAATCATAAAAGAATTGATTAACCAATAGGAACTGGCTTCAATAGATCAGATCACGTGTCTAGGTCGCCCAACTACAAAAATTACATTCAGAATCAATAAACTTTCAAGGACAAACCAAATAAACAAAAGGACACAGTAAACGAAGTAGATAAAAGCACTTTGTTTGAAAAGACTAGCTGATATTTAATATTTATTTCGGATTACGGTAACTAAATTGAAGGGAAATATTTATGCCTTACGAGGTTTTGCCGCAGCGGTCGCACAGGAAACCTTCGGTTAGGTTTTTATGAAAAAAGTTTTATTCGTGCAAAAAAAGCATCGGGAAGTAAAAATTTGTTTTTTTTTTCTTTTCATTAAAATAACAAGGAAAAATATTTAGCCTGTCCCGAAATGAACGAAATCATAGGGCTAAAGTTAAAATTGTGCGAGTTCCGACAGTGTAGAGTAATGGTTCCCAAACTTTTTCGATTCGCTTGCAAAATCCAGATTTTCCAAAGGCTTCCTGTGTCTAATTTTAAAAGAGCGCTTTGCGAAATAACAGCAGCCAATGATTATGTGCGGGATCATTAAGTAAAATAAATAAAAACACATTTTAGATCAGAAAAAACTTTAATGTCAGAAAGAGTTAAGTGTTAAACTAAAACAAAATGAAGTGATTCAGGGCGCCGCGGCGCCCACTTTGGGAGCCACTGGTGTAGAGGAATATCAGAAAATCTGTTCGCCTTACAGTAAAACTCTTGAACGGTGAGCCCTGGTGTCATGAAATTAAAACATGTTTGGAAATTGTAGGTTGATGCAACTATTTTCAGCTCGCTGCGTCACTACCGTCAGAGTTATGAAATTTGCGTGAAAGTCGGGCGAATTCGGGTAAATGATGCAATGTTAAGATCTAGAATTTAATCGGAACCTAATTAAAGAAATCACATCTCGAGAAAACTGGATGTTTGGTGGTTTTTCGAGAATCCTTTCTCACCTTTTATATGAATACCCCACAAGAGTCCCAACTGCTCCCAACCGTCTGGAGCCAGTGAGACAATGGCATCCCCAATTGGGGAATGTTGTTAGGCTGAAGGTATTGGGGAGGGGAAGGGGAAGATGAACGTGGGGAAATACCTGGCTATTCAGATCTGGTCACCAAACAAGCCATTTCAAGTAACGTTTCAATTCTGAATGGTGGTCTTTCACCAGGGCGATACTGAGAGTATCTTCCACTCTGGAACGTGCGCAAATATAGTTCATATTATTTTAAAATTAATTAATTATGAAACAGCACAAATTAATGAAATAAAATTTACTTGCGCACGCCGGGATTTAAACCCGCGACCTTCGGATTCGTAGTCGAGAGCCTTACCCCTCGACCACGGAGGCCGTCACCTGTTCAATTGATAATATCGATAAAGGTTTGAGGGAGTTGTTTACAAACTCATCTTAATTATAATTAAGCCAAAGCCACGATAATGAATTTTGTCTGTAAACAATTTCCCCTTTCTTCGCCGGCAGAATCGACTTCTTGCAGAGTTCTTGGGTGGCTGCCAAGGCAATCCCTTGAACGTGATCACGCAGGGGTAGGCAGAGAGGGAGGGGTTGGTCGGACACTGGTCTTGCAATAACAATCGGCCAATCAGGCAGCAGCTAGCCACAGACGCCAGATAATGTAATTAATTCGGCCGCAGATCGCTTTCCGGTCTAATAATGCTTTGCTAGTGGACTGCAGAAGACATTTTAAAAATAACACACATTGTGTATTTGAGGCGACGATAATTATATTGGCACACTTATATTAGAATGGCGTATGATATATTATATATGAAGAGATTTATTACATCTAAGTACATACAAATCGACCGCATTGCATTGCGTTGTTACAGAAGAGGCTGAGCGTAGTTCTAGCTGAGAAGCAGTTTATTTGTATGGATTAATTTCAGTCTAAATAATGTCCGCAAAAAAATTTAAAAGCCAACGTTTTTCTCTTGACCGCTAAGTATCTTATTCTTAAACCATTCCAACATATTGCCTCTTACTCCCATCTTTTTTAGTTTACGTATTAAGAGGAACGGCTGCGCTGCCTGTTTCATACATAAATTAATTTTGGATTTGCGGTCAAAATACCCATCCAAACTGAATAATATATATTTTTTAATTAAAGGTTTATTAATTAAATATGTAGTATTAAATATGAGAAGTACTTATTTTTGTCTTAAATAATTTTCATAATTTTAGAGGCACTCATTATTTGCGGGTTTACCGTTTTTTTTTTTTATTATCGTATTTGCTAAATATGATTACGTAAATAAAAATATAAAAACAAAACATTTAAAAAAATATATATTTCGGGTCGGTATTTTAAATAGTGTATGGCAAAATTTGTGTTCCAAAGTAAATTGGTCTTTTTAATTTAATTTAAAGTCCACCATAATGCTTATTTTAATACATTTTTTCGTTATTTTATATTTCATTTTCAAAGTAGACGGAGTAAAAATTTTTTTTTACATCACCATTAGCCCCCAAATTATTGTTTAAGGTGCCCCTAAAATCGCTAAAAATCAATTAGTTTAATGGCCTATATTTCATAATGTAAAACAAGAATAAATAACGTACTTCTAATCCGTACTAGATATTTACTATACTTTTAGATGAAAAAAAAGATCATTAGGTTTAGGTGAGTATTTTGGCTACAAATCCAAAATTAAGTTTTGTATGAAACAAGTCGCGCAGCCGCTCCTCTTAAGATTCTGTGGTTTACTTTGTCAAACGCCTTACTGAAGTAATTATATATAGTCAGTTGGATGTGATGCATTCAGGGCATTAACGATATCATTCTAATACGATATCAAATTGGAAAGAGTTGATCTTCTTTTAATAAATCCATGTTGAAGGGGTGAGATGATTCGTTTGATTCGGGATATCAACTTGTCTAATATTAGGCTATCAAAAAGTTGGGATAAAGCGGACATTTTGCATATTGGCCTATAATTTGTTACTTCGTTGCTGTTTACAATTTCATTTTCGTATACACCATCATAAAAATCAGCAAACAGAGTAACAGTTTCCTGTCGATTTTGGGCTAGTTTAGAAATATAGTATTTAATATTTTGGATATTTAGCATAAATAGATTCGACCTCGTAACAGTGCATCGAACATCGGAGCTTAAAAGTAAGTACACACATTCCATACCATATTATTTTACCGCTAAAAGTGATCACTTTGACAATAAGTTGTTAGATGCTTGAATACGTCGTAGATATTTTTAAGGACCGAAAGTTTTTGAGATAGTAATGACTGCACCTCCCCCTCCTTCATATAGAATTCCTGTTAACATGGTATATGTTGAAATTATGGAGGCCTAAACAGAATTGATTCCCGGATCGAGCCATGTCTCAGTTAAAATGAAAATGTCACTGCTAATGGTAGCCGCCGATGTTGCCAAATGGAAAGTTTGGTGCGGATCCGTCTCACATTTTGGTAGTAACATTTTATTGTTTGTTTTCTTAGTTTTTGGTACAGTCTACAATTTTAGGCACTGAGTTAACATATTTGATGGTGATATTAGTTTCACCATTTTGCTTCCTCACGTCTAGTTCGTTGCGTAACTCTTGCAAAATAGGTTGTTACTGGCGGTGAAACAGTCTTGCATTTCTGGTCAAAACCTCACGTGGCGAGACACATTCCTTAAATTCGATTTTGATTGGTCTAATTTTATTAACTTTTTGTACACCCAGTCGATGCATCTTAACGAAATTTGGTATAATTTCGCGAGATTTTTCATTGCCCATTCTGATGCCATTGTTGTGGATTCTGAGATGCTCTAGGAAACATTAAATAAAATTATTTTTGATTTTCCTTTCTTCCGCCTCTACGGGTAAATCATTTATTGAGGGGGTGTTGCTTGTCAATTAGTCTTTCATAAGCCTCAATTTTTTTCCCACAATAATCCCTACCTTAACTCCTACATCTGTCATATTTCCAGAGACGGTAGAGAGTAATGACAGAAGTTTTGTCATCTGATCATTGGTTATATTCTGTGTAGGATCGGTGGTGATGGCTTTATGGAGGGCACTTTCCGTTGCCAAGTTTATGGATAACACGGCACTGTCGTTAATGCAAGCCTGAAATCATTTATTACAACCTTGTTGCACTAAGCGGGAACTACTAAAGCCGTGGCTCGATTACTTTTGGCAGTATTTATAAAGTTTTCTATGTTTAATCACTTATTCACTATAAAATTTCAAAATAAACGGAGTAATTTGACAGCTGTTCACTGCACAGATAAACGAATGTTGATGTATTTTGAAGATATTGTTAAATATTTAGATGGACTTATTTTATAAAAGAAACGTAGTGCACTAATTAATAATGCGGGGCACTAAAAGTTGTTTTAAAAATATTGTATATGTTGATAAAATCAAAACTTTATTACGATATTACAAAAAATCGTAATTATAAAAGTTTATTTATTCTAGCTTGTAAAGTAAATTTTTATTTTGCTGCTAAAGTAACTTTTTTATTTGGGGTTTGAGCACAGTTTTGATTGGTGTGAGCGATCGTAAATGTTGTGTATTTAATAAAAAGCGTAATTTACAAAGACGTAACAAGCGTCTTATTACTTGAGGAACACATTTTACTATCCTATGGGCTACCATATTGTAACGTAAAAGCTAGTTGAAGCACTTACACAGCACACAATGTTACTAATAAAAAACTTTAATTAATCAGTATTTGTAATGGTAGTAATAAAATTTATTGTCTTACATTATTCCAAATACTTACATGCCGTCATTAGCAATGGGAAAGTCTCAGGTAAATGCATATTTTAATTTAACGAGTCTCCTTTCTCAGTGATTGCAAAATTATTGAAAAACACAGGGATCATGGTGAATCATTTCACAAAGCTTTTAAATGCCAAGTTATATTGAAGGCTTTCCTTAAAATAAATTAAAAAAAATTATCAGTTAAACACAGTAATTAAAACTAGCTTTATTTTTTCCATACGGTGGATCTTTTCGCGAACAGTGCAACATGTTGTTAAATAGTGTTTCAGTTGAATACATTAAACCCTTTTAAAATATAGTTATGAAAAACAATCACCACTAATCAGTTTAAACATTGATCCCACTATTTAACTGGGACGTTTAGATCTAAAGTTCATCTTGCACTTCATTAAATTCCTCAGTTGAAGTACGAAAACAGAATCGTAAATTATTACATTACATAAATAAGGCAACTCCCTAATTGTGGAGAGATTGTGCAATGTCAAATTCAAAATTATTTAATGGAATACAGTCTGATGCAACTGCTTGATCGTAGATCAACTTCACAAGACGAGAAAATTCAATATTGGCAAAGGGAGTGGACATTTTATGTGGCTGTGGAGAGGTGACAGCCACCTGAAGTGACACCGGCCACTGCCGACAGATTTCATAATGATTACAGGCCAATAGATGTCTACCATGCAGCTTTATTGCACATTGCAACATACGAGATGCAGACATAATCCGAGCATGAAAGTGGATTTCTGAGAAACGTATTTTACACTCAAAACGCCTCCAGATGTAGGTGTGGCAATATGGGGATGATAATTTTGCAATCCATTGAGTACATAGAGTTCAAATCAATCAAAAAAAAAGCGAAATATCAATTATTATGACTGAATGTGGGTTTATACAGTTCAGAATGTTTGAACAAGCGTTTTACCCGATTTAATATCGTAAAATGACACAAATTTAACGCATCTAGCACAAATTAGATTGTATTACGGTTAGATTTAGCGGATTTCAAATCTCCGTTGGCGCGTAGCTCGCATGTCTAGAAGTTGACTAAAGACCGCCAAGAGCTTATTGATACCTACTGCTAACTGTACATCTACCAACAAGGAAAGTTTAGTAATAGGGGCACGATACAAATTGAATACCACCATCCGTATCTCAGCATTGTATGGCCAAAACAAAGATCTATGCCGGTGTATTAAATTGCCCACTGGAAATAGCAAATCGCATGAAACAACGAACATAGAATCTGGATGCACGTATTGAAGTCAGTAGTGCAATATGGTGCAGTACTAAACATTGGACAATGCTTCCAGTGGCTAACTCGAACAAAGTGATTTGTCACCATTGCATTACTATACTAAACGATAAACGATGCATATCTTAGTATTTATACGCTGCATCCTCTGCGGGATCGAATCCGTACAAAATATGTTTGTGCTATGATTTTTTGAATTGTAGACACACGTGATCAAAACAAAGATAGCGTTGGTATACGTAAAAATATACTCTTAGTTAGTGGAAGACTTTGTAAAGTTTTACTCAGACCAATGTCAGTACTAATTTTGTTATTCTGTCTCAAGAACCTATTTGATATAATATTCTGCCGACACCCTTTACTCTATTCGCTATACGTGACAAAACCATTAATCATCCTTAATCTCATTAATGTCGTTTACATCGGCATTTGACACGTGTTTTACAGCATATACGCCTCAGGGATCTAAATTCTACGGAGTTCAGTCTACTTTTGGCGTCAAATTCATGTCACCTTGCCACTTTCAAGAGTCGGTAACGGAACTCCGCTAGAGTTGGGTTTTATTTTGACAGAATTACGGAATCAAGTGATCAAAAATTACGCAACCCTTCAAAATGTTTTATTTGTATGTATAAATTCTGGAAATAACGCGGGTTCGTGAAAATATTATTCATCCAGTCGCGCGAATTTGTCCACAGGAACGATAATATTATTCTTGATTTTCCGCGACCATTTTCCAACCCGAACACTTGACGAGTTTCCATCGCCGAACATGTGTTGAAAAACACTTCAGCATTCAAGTGAGGTTCCAGGACACGGCGGTGACAGCCTGAATGGAAAATTTCCAGTCCGTGGAAATTCACTTCCGAATTCCCCAACATCACGAAAATAACATATTTCGCTTCGACGAGTCAGCGGCACCACAAATGCGATATAAAAAAAACTTCAGCTTTCACTCCTCTCCGAACATTTCTTCACGAAAGATTTTCCGTTTCACGCCACTTCACGCACGTCCCTACTTATAGAAATAATTAAATGAGCTTTACCTGAAACTTAACATTTTTCATTAAAAAAAAAACATGTAAATATTCAGTAGATGTTTATAGTGTCAGCCTGTTGAGCTAACTCCTCATTCTGGAGCCAACATTTACCTCGAGATAGACACTGCGGGGCTGTTAGAAACGTTGCTGAGGGAGGCAAGCAAAACTCAACAACATTCCTTCAATAAATGTAAAATTACTTTGTGGCGTCATTATTAATAAAATTAATAAGAAATATTTTGCCTACACCATTGTTTAATATATAAATATCAACATGTTTCGGAAACGAAGCTTACCTCACCAGGGCAACATTATTATTTTATTTTTTAAACCTTGTTATTTTATTTTTAAATGATTTCAATATTTTTAATAAATGAATTACCAATTTCATCACTTATTATTGTTAATTTATGTTTTGTAATTTGTCTGTTCTTACATTATTATTTTTCTATACTTGTCATTACTTCTTAGTATATTGTGTATCCTGGATGAGGGAAGCTTCGCTTCCGAAACATGTTAATGTTTATATATTAAACAGTGTGGTGTGTACACAAAATATTTCTTATTAATTTCAACAACAAAATTCAATTACAATGTATGTTATACGAAGCCTTGTTCACATTTGAAATAAAAAATATCTCATAAAATTATTATAACCAATAACAGCATCAAAAAAATTCGCCATTGTTTCCACATCAGTTGTAATTGGCTAGAAAAATACATCAGGAGCTTTATCACTTCTAATGTGGACAGAACATTTACACATAGTACAGTGCAAAATGTATTATATTTTAAGAAAGCTATTGTGTTAAGCTCTGGAAAAAAAAGTATTTTATGGTATACTAGGTGATGTGTACCCGGCCTTGCTCGAGATTTTTCACTTGTCATTAGGGTGCCATAATTGATTTGACAACGAAAGTACTATCGCAAAATAAAGAAAAATTCATTTGAATATTTTATTTCATTACAAACGTTTCTTTTTTCAAAATATATCTAAATAATAAAGTTCTTAAGTAGGTACCTACTCGTGTTTTCCATTTTGAAAATATATTCTACCCAAAAAAACTTTCTTCTTTTGAATATGCAATCTGAGGCTAACCAGAGTGTTACATCGATGGGCTAACCTAAATAAATAAAACACGGCGGGTTCAATGTTTTTCATACTAATTTAAAAACAATATAGCAAGAGTTTTTTTTTTTTGGATTTCATTCAAACCACTTTCTAAACCTTCCCGGCACTAATAAAAACAAACTGTGCTATTTTCAGCGAAACCGGTCCTGTGGTTTTCGAGAACATCGAGGACAAACAAACAAACTTACATTGATTTTCATATATATAATATATAGATATCGAAAGACATGACTGATTAAGGGTTGAAAATAAAAGACCGACAATAATAAATAACAAACATTTCCACTTATTTGCTTTTCTCTGGGAGTACTGAGTACTACTCTAATCTCTAGTGTTACAGGAAAACATTAGCAATTGTATCGGATATTTCATATTTTTATTTTGATACCCACAAGGATCGTTAAAACAAGAAAACTAATTAATAAAAATCATTTGGTTCTCTCTACTATTTGAGCAATCGGATATTCTGAATTATTGAGCACAATTGATGGAGGTTCAACGCAATCAGTATTTTCCCTGGATGGGTTTGGGATTACCTCGTTATCGGCAAACAAAAAAGCAGAAGTAATTTAGTTTCATTTTTATTTCTTCAGTTTATTCCCGCGAGCATTTTATATAACGAGTACCGACATATGAAACAAGTAAAAAAAAAAATGTATAAACTCTCAACCGGTGAGCTATGAAGTAATGAAAATAGCACAGCTTTTTCTTTCCGAAATGCCTAGGAAACAGAAAAAGGCACAGAAAAATCAGATCCTCTATTCTTATACCCACTGAGCTATTGGAACCTACTTATTTTCTGTGATATTTGTTGATCTCATATATCAATATTATCCTCAATTAAATCTCATATTTTTTTACCTGGTATATTTTTGTATGATTGCAAAGTTCTACCCGAATATATTTGTAACCTAGATAGTTTCTCGGATATATCTATCCGATTTTTATTTATATAGAACATCTATTGACCTTTCTATAAGAAATAATATTCAATAAATTGAATATTAAAAAATTACAAGAACCCACGTTGTTTGATCCCTTCGTATTTTGTGATCTATCAGAATTTTGGAAAGCTAGTTAGCCTACAAAATAATGAGCTGTTTGTGTGAATATTAAGCGCTCTTGAGGTGATTATAGAAATAATCCAATTATTATTATTACTTTCCCCCCGAAAAGAAAGTCAACAAAATTGACAGAAAACTGATGTCGACAATTTACATAAGGCCTTCCGATTCTAGGCTCCAAACAGGTCAGTAAAATCTGTTGAACGAATTTAGATATTTGAAAACGTTAATAAATTTCATCTGAAGTAAGTTAAAATTGACTTCTGTGTATTAAATCTTCAGTGACTTTTCTATTGCGGAATTTCTTAAAGGATAATGAATTGAAATCGTGTTAAGTCGATTCAATTACAAAGAATTCCAAGTAAAGGCGAAGGGTTCGCGTGGCAGAAACACGAGTGCGCCCAGTACAGGGTACAGTGCAACTTTAGCGAGACTTTTAAAATAAAAATCTGATTATGTGAAGCACTCTGGGGGTTGCATGTCTAAGTAGAAAGGGGGAGAACTTCACGGCGAAATGTCACCCCCACCCCCCGGGGATGAGGAGTCCAGAATCATTAAACGACTGTCAGCAAAAATGTGCAGTAAATATAACAGAGTTATCGGGCTGCTGTATGAGAGAATTCTGATTTAACGAAATGTGATTATCTTTTTACACCCGTTTTAATGGAATTAACACAACTCTTTTTGACAATGTACAAACTGCTAGCGATACTAAATCTAAAGCGCATAATCTCTTACAAAACAATAATTGGCCAAAGCAATTTTAGATACTTTTCAGCTAAAGCTAAACAATGTACTTCTACTGGCTGAACACAAATTACGATAATATAAATTGGACACCAAGATTTGGATCACTAGCCAAGACACAATTAAATGATTTTTTAAACATCCTTATAAGTATGGTACAATGTTTAATTGATGCTTCAAACTTTTTACCATAACATTATACTGTAAAATGTTAACTTTCACTGCTCTCAAATCATAATATATACTCTCTCTACAGAGGCAGGCACAGTACCATAACTCTTATAAAGCACTGAAATTGCATAAATAAATTAATAAAGTTAATTAATTGATTAATTAATATCATACTAGCTTTGTTATCCCGGCTTTGTGTTTTAACACTCTGCTTTCTAAATCATAATATACAATGCTAATATCCAGGTAAAACAATACTTAAGATGTCTCAATAATAATGGGTTCTCGAAATTTGCCAACCACCTCTTAGAAACAGACCACACATTCAATAAAAATACAGGCACTAGTTTAATGCATAAAAATGGAATAGGCATTCGACTAGATAACTTACAAGCGTTAGAAATAAGGAAAGCCAAAAACATTAATAATCAAATAAAAGTCCATTCTTAAAATATTCCCAATAAACAAAGTACACGTCCTTCCCGGTACCTGCTCCCATCCCACTCTTGGCCCTTCACTCGCCCGTTTTTATCCATCTATAACACATGTGTATCATAGTTCATAGTTTAGTAGTATACTGCCCTGAAGAAGCTACGGTAGTGGCGAAACCCGGTTAGCAAAAGTATATAACAAATAAAAGTGACATAAACAAAGTTATTGTTTCATTTTTAAATCATAATATATTTATCAAAGAATTGAAATTTTTAATATTTTGTGTTATTCTATGTAAGTAAATAACGCACATCCATCCCTTGCTGTGTTGTATTGTATGTATTCAAGCAATGTTGATAAATTAAAATAATATACTGCTATATAAGATCTAATATGCTATATTTTAAAGTATACCATAGACAAAATGTGTGTAATAATTTGCTAAAAAAATCCGCTTCACTACAGGTTCGCCTAGTGAGGCAGGTTAAGTACAACTATAAATAAATGTATTATACTTGTGGTATTTCTTTATAACCCGGAAATAATATGTATTATTACATTCTACGGCTCCATAGCTCATGATGGAAATGAAATTGCAATTTAAATTGTGATTAGTAGCGTTCAACTAGAGCCAGGCACAACAGTTATGTAAATTTCACGACCTCATAACTCGCGTTTGGGAGTTTATGCTGCTTCGGGCATTCAGATTTGACTTTTTTCAATCTTACCTGTATGTAATACCAATGACGGTAGTGTGCAACTCGAACTTCTCCATCTACCACATAAGTAACACATATATAGTGATGGGATTCTGTACTATTACTAAGCAGGTGTAATAATTAATTAACAATTATATCTGCGAATGTCCTTGGATTTTCATGTAGTCAGAAAATAAACATGTTTATACCTGATAATAAACTGATTGGGAAAGATGTAAAATTTTTACATAAACACGACGATCTATATAGCCACATTACCTAATTTAATGTAAGGTCCTTTAAAACCGAACAAAAATGGTAATAATCTACTAACAGGTAATGTACTAGTCATGTGCGACTAGGCTGCGATCAATACTAAGGCACACGCGGGTTTGTTTTTTGTTTGGCTTACCGAGATTGGAAATTTTCAAAGCTTCCAATTACAGACTACGTTACACCTGGATCCAATGCTTGACACATAAACCTATTGAATTTATGGCCACCTAAGTCCGAAAGGCGAATTTGCTACGTGAAAAATAAATACGCAGCAAGGCCTTGAATTCTTATTTCCCTCATACACACACACGTACACGTACAGCATTAAAGACCGGTTTTTAATAAATATTTTAAAAAGAGCAACCGGTGTACGAGCAACGTGAAAATTAATAAGCAGTATTATTAGATGGTATTTTACTCGAACAGTTTCACAGCATTCCAGCACAAAGCAAATATTATGTATAGTAGAAAACGAGAAAAAAATAAACAGAAAGTATTCAAATATCCATCAAAAACCTGCTTTGTATTTTATGTAAGAAAATTGGAAAAAATACACATAGCAAAAAAACACGTTGTTTCTTCACATGTGAGAAACGAGATATTGGATTCGTGAGATACATCCCATTCTAAATGCAGAAAATAAATATGGAAATATACGTTTTATTTGAATAAGCCACGTTCTTGGCTGGATATACTATTAAAGACGAAATATGAAAATATGAGCAATGAAAACGTCAATTCTGTTTGTGATACAATAAATCCTCACGTAGAGGGTTCCACAAAATATGAATAGGTACCGTTGAATATCGAATATCCAAGTGAAATTCACTTATTGAGTTGACTGAATATCTCCGAATAACATGTGACAGACGAGTACAGATTATAATACGAAGCAAAGGAAACTATAAAAAGGAGCATTCACGTCGATGACACGAAATAAACAAGAAAAATACGAGTTTACACGACAGCTGACTGTTTATTTGAGCCGAAGACAAATAAACTAGAGTGCCCCATTAGCTGCTACTCTCTTAATACCGAACTAATTGGACTGATTTTAGAGAAATAATCTCGCCTGCAAACGACACCCAAAAAGTATCGATGAAATAAAAAGTTTTACATGGAATGCCATGAGCCCTACTGTCATTTTTTTATTGTGATTGAAGCATCAAAATGATGCATAGAGCGGCCGGATTTAATTGTGCCTAAACGAAGCTCAGCCTAGACTATATCTCGATTATAATCGAATCTCCAGCATCGTGGTTAAAGTTTCCAAAGTGGCCATGTGCGCTAGTGACTAATAACAGCCTTCGGCTCGCTGCTGAAAAACAACAAACAAACTTCCTAAGACCACAAATAACAGGGCACGATGCGGGCAGAGAGGTCTTTCTGAGGTCGTATTCAAAAAAGACGAGCGGAGAATTATTCGGGAGAAATATCCAGTTCTTCGGCAAAGAACTTCTTTAAATTTAAATATTCGAGTTCAAAATAGCTGCATTGTTAATCCATTCTCACACGAAAACTTTGACGTGGAACGGATTTAGCGAATTTTTAATAGAAATAGCTGTTTGAAAGTTATATATTTTTTAACTAATCTAAATTATTATTATTTAAATTTATTGGGTTCTCGAGTTTCCTGTTTTCAATAGAAAAGAAAGTAACATTGTTAATGTCAAGCCGGTTGGATGAAAGAGTGAAATACGTTTATTATCTCGAAGCTCAATAAACAATATTGCAAAACAGGTTCTTACGTATGAAGTTACGAAATGTGCATCATAGTTCTATGTGACTAAAATACAAAATTATAAAGATCATATGCTTGGCTGTCATCTGCCGTCCATCTAAAAGCGAATTAATTTACGATCAATAGTACTACGCCACGGGTATTCCGGTTTGAGGAACGGGTTATATGTTACAAAGGAATATAAACGTACCTCTATACTAAACGTCTTAGTGGTACTAGATCCATTCAGAGACGAGATCAGTTCATCCAGGCATCTCTTGGTGTTAATGTGGGTCAAGACATGTGACTAAAATAGAAGAAGTGGGAGAAGAGCACGCGAGAATGGAGCTGGATCATCAAGAACCCTTCTACAGGCAATTAGGAGTTGGAACTTCAGTTATTTTTTATTCAACAAGACGTTGGCGGGTAGAAGTAGAACAAGAGAATGCATTCAGTTACTTTGTTATAAAGAACATTGTGTTCTTTACAATTTACAACCCCCAAGAAACGGATCTTTAGAAATCATTTTAAAGTAAGCGAAAATCTACATTACAAAGAAAAAAATGTTTCGTCGCTTGTTATTGTTAACTCCGACAAATTAATTACGTTACATCGCATAAGTTCTAGCGATGTTGGGGAAAGTTGGTAAAATTATTGATAAGACACGTTCGCCTAGTCTTTAATACAAATAGAGGCAAAACTCAATTACAACTATTAGCGGCGGAGCGACAGCAGGACCGGCATCGATTTGTCGAAAACTTTTTCATTTCTGTGTGCGAAGGCAACCTTTTTTATAAGCTTCAGAAGAAATGGGAAACCCAATTACGCATTAGGCCGCCCCGGGCCCTGGGGAAGGTGACCCAAAAAAACTTCCTGAGGGAATACCGTGGTACTTAAATTCGGGGTTACGGATATGAAGATTTAGCTCCGTCATAAGGGGATGTCGTATTGAATATTACTCCCGTAAACGTGTTATCTCATCCCTTCGTAATATCCCTATTTTATTTCGTGCAAAAGCACAACATGAAAACCCAAATAATCCATCAAAGGGTACACAACATATTATATTTCCTGTACGTAAAAAAAAAACAGTTATATTGTGACTTGTACTATTTTTAAAAAACGACAACAAATAAGTGCTCTGTTTTAACTTACGACCGTTTTTCGAACCTTCCTTTATTCTATAATTCTGACGAATGAAGGGTTCTTTCAAAACCGGTTGACAGTTTAAACAAATGTAGGGGTTGAAGCAAAACATTTGTAGAATTCAATCATAATATATTTCCGATAAGACATTGTAGATTTTAAGTAAAAGAGATTTTCTATTTTCATATGAAGTAAATACACATCTACATATTTGTTAGTTTAACAGTGGTGAGATACCTATGGCATATGAAACAGATCAGAGGCAGTCGAATTATTTGAAATAAGTTATGTAAACCAAACATGTCATGAGACGAAAGCCAGGAACTATGAAGTTAAAGCGTCGATACCTTGATACTTAAATTAAATGAGCATCGTAAATTATTTATCTTTGAGCTGCGGTAGAGTCTCGTGGACTAGAGATCAAAGATCGGAAATAAAACGGAACACCAGATATCATAATATAAAGATCAAAATGAATTCTATTTTAAAATATTTACACAAAATCATTTTCAAAAAGACGTCTGGGACATATCGAATCAACAGAAATTTGTGATTTTTCAGATGAAATAAAATACACTTTTTTAAACTGTATTCCACTTTTACTTTTACCGTGACCGTTTTCAGTCTGTGACTGCTATTTCAGACTGGTACAATTATTTTTTAAACTATGGGTTATACACAAATTTGGGTATCAGGGGTAACAAACCATGATTTTACTTAGATTATATTATTCGGTATTGCTACAGCGTGATTTTATAAAACTTGGCTTATATGGTACTTTTGAATTGATTCATAATATTACTTTAAAAAGGAGAAAGTAGAAAGAGTAGATAAGTGAATACTAAAGTAAATGAATATGAAACAATTGTAAATATATCATAATGCTGGTAGTAACCCAATTACTGAAAATCCCGTTGTTCGTGATATTACAACTAAGATGGGAAAATCCTAGAATAAACTCATTATCGATCAGTAGTCACTAACCTTTTATTATATAAATAATATAAAATCATCCATACAATAAAAACAACCGTAACCCATATTAATGAAATTTGAAACCAGATTGATAAATAGTAATATTATTAATAAATTCAAAAGCACAATATAAGTCAAGTTTTATGAAATTATGCTATAACGATACCGAAAAATATAATCTAGGTAAAATCGTGGTTTGTTACCCCTGATACTCGAAATTGTATATAACCCATAGTTTAAGAACTGATTGTACCAGTCTGAAGATAGCCGTCATAGGCTGAAACCGGTCACGGTCAAAAATAAAAGTGGAATAGAGTTTAAAAGTGTATTTTATTTAATCATTATAATGGAATTCCACCATGTATTAACAGTAGCATATTTTTATAAATATTTTACATTTCTATTTTTGATACTGACAATTCTGAAGATGGGCGTGACAGACCGTGATACCGGGCAGGTAAAAAATTAAAAAAAGTGGAAAAAGGGTTAAATTCGTTTCAATACATCAACATATTATGTTTATAATAATATAAAATGGCTGAAATTTTCACATTTTAAATCAAAATGGGTCTGATGGGTAACATTCAACAATCAATTGTCGCTACTCGAATACTTCCATTATAACTTCTACATAATACCTTGGAAGCTGGTGGGATCTATGGTAGGTATCCAACGACGATTCCGACCACTGCGTAAGAGCCTTGTTAGAGTGAACATGGTTTCAGGGCATTTCCCAAGAGATAGAGATAGGCATGCTAGATTTAAAGACCGATGGGATCGTTGCGGTTCAACATTGGGAAGAAGGTAATTAATGTATAGTGAATGAATTCTACATAGAATACCACTCTGGAGTACCACAATATGGATGTTGGCCCAGATCAACCCTACGTCGAAACGCCACGTGAGATGCCTTTAGCCGTGTTTGGTGACCAGATTTGAATAGCCAGGTACTTCCCTACCTTCCTCTCCCCTATTTCTTTCCCCCCACCGCTTCCCTCAACCTCACATATCCTCACAGCAATAATTCCAGTGGATCCGGACAGATATGAGCAATTGGTATTCTTGTGCGGAAATCGTATCAGCAGATTCGTGCGAAGCTTAATCAAAACAAAGCTACGCGTGTAATCAAATATTATAGAAGTCAAAATACTGGCAACATGCTACACTAGCGCCTCTAGCGGCCCAGGCTATAGGGCGTCCAGATTGTATTGCTATTATAATAAATATTGTATTCACTTTCTAAATAATGTAGACAGTGCGCGAGCAGCGAGGATTTAAATGTCAATACAATTCTAATAACCTATTTTAAAAATCACATGAAGGTTATCTAATATTTATTTTTTATTGAATTTTCGATTTCTATAATTTATTAAGAATACATTTCACAGAAAATCTATTAAAATGTATGAAAAAGAAAATTCGTACAACTCCGCCAGCTGGGGGGCGCTGGTGTAGCATGTTGCCATCAAATGCCAGAACCTGGAGGTATTGTCATTTTAGAATGTTGGATTTAATTAATAATAGTACCTACCAACGAATTACCAATTCAGATACAAACAACCTGCACACTTTGTACCGCGCATAAGCACTAGTAACACAATTAAGTCAGCGCAGAAGTTGCGATGTCAGCGCGCGCCGCAAGGAGACTGTATGGAAATGAGAAGATTCGCCGACCAACATCCAGCGCCATATGAGGCGGGAATATCTACCCGGAATTAATAAGCGCCCCCTACAGAAACCGCCCCCAACAACGTTACGAATGGCTGGTTTATTTCAACTAAATTCATGGAATCACCCACGTGTGGTGCTCGTTTCTGCGGGGTGCTGGCTGTGGGTGACTGCGGATGTACATACCAACATTTAATGGATTATTCTGTAATTTCATGGATTATTATTCCATGTATTTTAATTAATTACCTAATATTTTCATGGATTTACTCATACTAATAAAGAAATCCAGTATATTTTTAAAAAAATACCAATAGTGACGTTCAAACTTAATAATAATAATAGTTGGATGACTTGTATAGCGCCGTTTTTGTGAAAAATCACCTCAAATCACCTTAATACCTTAAATACCAGAATATTTCGTTTTTTCTTCCAAAGTTAGTTGTCATATATATCTTCAAAGTTACAATTTTTCAAAGTCCGCCAAAACGCTCTAAATCTATGGCCGGTCGCTTTTGATCAGTTTTGAGGTTAGAATATCAAATGTCAAAACAAGGATGAGCTTTACCGTACATATTTTTATATTCTATTCATATATTGTTTTGATAATGTGAACATACTGAGAAGCGGTGAGTATATAATTTTCCTTACTTTATTAATTAATGTTATATTAGGATCATTCGTTCGTTTATTAATTTCTAATTGTTCAAGGAAATTTAATCTACTGTAACACATTTAAATATATCATTTAAGTAAACATTATCAGTTAAATACGAGGAAACACATTATGAAAACCTCACAAAATTTAGAATTTTAATTGTTTTCTAACTAAATCGGTTTTACCGATAATAAATCATTATTACTTTTAAAAAGCCGTCCACATTGGACTGGGAAGGGAGTAAATAAAATCATATAAATAAGTCGTCACAATGTGGATTAACCACAGTTCGAAAATGGCCTTAAACGCCGAAACAGCTGTCACAATAATAAAAAACTAAAAATACTTGCAGAAATTAAAAACATTATTAAACTTGATTCAAATGGTGTTCTACGAATTAAACCCAAAAACAATTAATAAAAAAAAAACACATTTAAAATACAAAACAAAAGCGAAAGAAAAATGTCCATACTAATCCAATGGCAAAATGCGCATGTGACGTCAGATGTTCCAAATGCAATGGTACCAACATAACAACGTGTTTTGATGAGATGATTTTTTTATTCACTTTTAAATAACCATTAATTTAATTATACATTATAAAAGTTATATATTCAGAATCGGCGTTTGCTGATCTATATGAATACATATTTTTAAAGCCATTACCCTTTTCACTGGAGTCCCTTATTATCGAAGCAAAAGTGAAAACATATTTAAAAAAAGGTCAGCACCCAAAAATACACTATTTGCGGGTTGCTAACTAACGAAATAATACGAATGATTTATCTGTAAATTCTATAGGTGTAATTAAGAAAATGTATAAGGTTTCGAAAGACAATAAACCTCAAACTGTAATATTTCAATTTCTATATGAAATACGTATTGAAATTTAAGGTAAAGCGGTCAAAACTGCTTTCACCGGTTTTCAAACTGCACATTTTTAGGGATGTATCTTATAGAATTTAAAGAATAAAGTTTGAGGATTTTTATCTTTTAAAACCATATACATTTTCCTAACTACCATAGGATAGGAAGTACTATAATAGGTATATTATACCAAGGTATTATCTACTTATAGACATGCAAAAATGCTATATGTATTTGAATTTTACGTTGGCAAAGTATATTCATTTAATGATATTTTGCTCTGGTCTAGGAGCTTACCACTCAACCGAGGAGCCCCCAAACATCATTAGTTCCGGTGATTAGTTTATATTTTAAAAATTGTTCCTTACTGTGGTGAACCGAGTATGCATAACACATTTTATTTGAGAGGAAGTGAAAAATGCTAACATTTTTTACGAAAAAAAACAGCTTATCCAGTTCTTGCTGAGTCAATGAATAATTTCCCCGATTCTAGGCTCCTTAGCATAGAAAATGAGCCTTAAACGAGGTGTTGTGGGATTATTATATCATTTATTCTATGCCTGGCAGGAGTAGATAGCAGGGGCGTGCAGCAACAATTTTATAATGATATGCAATTATTTACCAAAACACACTTTTTGGTGATTTTGTCAAGCCTAACCGAATTTGTCTTTGGATTATAATGCAAAATTTCACTGGGAAAATTTTCACAAAACACCTGACACTTGAAAAATAATCATAAATTGAGCTGTATGTACAACAAAAATCGGTTACAAAATTAATAAACTAAAGTATGGTGGAGCTTTTAAATTGGAGAGTAGTATTTTCATCCAAAAAAGGTTTAAAAAAAAAACATAACTATCGATTAGTGTTTCACTTTGACACTATGGCCAATTGACAATGTCGTCAAAACTGATGACACGCGTAACAACTATTATAAATAGCAAAACTTGTAAAATAAAATAAAAAAACCTTATTTTAAATTAAAATAATAATATTTACTTAGATACCCACCTATAACGGAATCCAACAAAAAGAAGAAAAGTAACTAAGAATCACGCCGTTTCCTCGCATGGGTAAGCAGAGGGGATACATAGATCAGTTTCGGCAGACTACTTGCTTCATTTACATATCGTCGCAATCATACTCAGTTATTCTGACTCTTGACATCTTGACCCGAATTAAATATTTGATTCACTCGATCTACCCATATCTTCTAAGTAAATAAAAAATACTTTTACATAAATAGAATTCCTGGAAATCTAGTAAGCAAAAAGTCCGGCATGCCCCTGGTGGATATTTTAGATACCATCCTTAGTACGCACAGTATGGCACTGAAATTGGGAACAAAGTACCTACTCGAGGGAATTATAATATGTAGGGGCATTAATTTTCATTTTATTCAGTCGTTAGTGTTGCTTCGTTAAAAAGGCATTAAAATCACCCGCATTTCATGTTTCTTCCATCAAAATTAGCCACGGACACTTACATTAGTGATTAAAATTGAACCAATTTCTGTTTTTCATTTTGCCTGTCTAGAGTAAAAAATATGACGTGGGTTTGGCGATACGAAAATTAATGCATTAGTATGGCCCTGCCGCTGATGATTCCGTTCTAACCTCTCTTATTGTTATGTACATCATTTATGAGAAAGAGGGAAAGCTTGCAAAGGAGCTATCGACGGTATGCCTAACACCTAAGTATTGAGATAAAAACTAAATAATCATAACGCCGTTTCCCGCAGGGGTAGGCAAAGAGCGCGGACCGCCAAACAACTCGATCTTAGCATACACTACTTGCTTCATTGACAATCATACATTATCTTCTGTTATTCTGACTCAAGTATTTGATACACCTGATCGTGCCATGTCTTCCTAGGGCGTCTCCTACTTCTATTCACATTCGCTTCATATATTCTCTTTACACTCCTTTTTTTCGTTTTTCGCTCTACATGCCAAAACCATCTTAGCCTCCCTTTCTTAATTTGACTCATTATTATTTGCGAATCTCAACATTTTCACACGATCATACACAGTTTTACCGCACATTCCGCCTCAGATATCTCATTTCCACAGCATTCAGTCTACGTTCATCCTTCCTCTGCCAGTTCCATGCCTCATTTGATACCAACCCTGAAGTATGGAAGAGAGGCATGGAACTGGCAGAGACTGAATGCAAGATCTTTGAGGCGAATGTGTGGTAAAGCTATGTATGATCGTGTGAAAAATGTTAACGCAATTTTAATATGCAGTCTTTAGTGCAAACACTCGAGAAATAACTAGATACCATTCATCATTGTCTTACCACTGAGAGCTCGTTGAAACCCCTCCTCTCTCATAAAAGCATGTAACAGAAAGATAAGTTGGAGTAAAGCTCTCAGTCGCATACTGACCAATGAACCAAAACACAATGTCTTGGCATCATTTAGTGATCCCGCTGATGAGTTCCGTTGTAACCCTGCTTACATCATTTACAAAAAATATGACGACATAACGGAGTTATCAGCGGTAGATACTCATTTTATAAACAAGTAAGATTGTTCATACGTTTACGAAGTGGGCACTGAATAAAGACATAATCACTCATCCAATCAATCAAAGCAGTGTACCTTTTATGTTGTTTACGGACTGAAGTAGTGATGTTGCATAAATAAAGGCGTACATTCTGTTTATAGTTTATACGAATGAACACACTACACTTCCATTTCTCTAAACACGTTTTGCCATATATGTTTAAGTGATGACTTCTAGTGATGGGCATAATTACGATAATCCACTTCGAAAGGTTGGATCGTTTTTATAAATTGAAACGTATCGGTTCTTAAAATACAGCATTAATTTAACATACATTCGAATGAATAGTAACCGAAATAAAATTAAGTAACAACGATTTCTTAAGTAAATAATCAAATAAGAGGAATATACAAGCTGTGTCTTATGTCACCACGAACATTTATAGGTGAAGGTAATAGGTATTAAATTCGCCTAGCAAGCGGAGTTCAGAAAAGTTTTTTGTAATCGCAAGAAGCGGATAGTATTCATTTAGTGAAGAATTTTGTAAGAAAAAAATTAATCTAGGGGGACTTTCACAAATAATATTTGCTACAAAGCAGTACTTTTTAAAACTTGTTTCGTACATGGGTTTATAATGTTCGAAACATTTTTTTCTTTATTTAGTAGTTTACAATTATATTTTTTTACATTGCAATTAACAATTTTATTTTAATTCTTATCAAGCGATTTTCTAGGAAAGTGTTCAATTTATCAAAAGCATATTTTTTGTTTACATAATGTAAACCGATTCGTAGTAAAGATTAATCGAAATAGTAATATCACTGATGGCTTCGCCGATGTTTGAATCCATGTCTCATTTGATTGTCGATCAAATTAACGAATAACGCCGCTACGGCCTATTCAGTTATATATAATTTGTGAACGGTTTCAACCGCTGATTTTCGGTCCATTTCAGCTTTTGAACAATGTGTGATCAGCAGTCAAGTATATCATCAAAATTATTGTGTTTGACGACTGACCAAAAATTTTTGTTTTAATGGGAACCGTTGAAATGTAAAATAAATTAAAAAAGCACCAATGTTGAACGAAGATTGAAACAACCCAACATCCCAAAAAGAATATGAATTGAATATGAATTGAAACGTTGCTTGAAATGGCTTTTAGCCGTGTTTGGTGATTAGATCTGAATAGCCAGGTAATCCCAACCTTCCTCTCCCCCTTCTCCTTCCCCTCCCCAATACCTTCAGCCTCACAACATTTCCCAATTGGGAATGCCATAGTCTCACTGGCTCCAGACGGTTGGGAACAGTTGGGACTCTTGTGAGGTATTCATATAAAAAAAATAAAAAAAAATCCCAATCAACGCAAGCATCAGCGAAACAACATACAAATGATTCGAAACAAGATATTTTCTTTATTGCAAACACTAATCATTCTCGAGTCGATTATATGTCATTAGCCTATAAAACAGTAAAGCTAATGACTTGAAAGACGCACGATTACTTTTTTATACAATTTGTAAACGGAGCCACAATGAAATAATTCGTTTAATTTACACGTTCTACATTCTGACGAGTTTTGGGACAGAACGGTCGCTAACGGCACAATAATATGCCTTCATGTATGCATTTTAATTTCAATTTTGCATAATATTCTTTACGGATAACACGCCAGAACTATTATAAAGACATTAAGATGGATTTAATTCATAACATGGTTTAAATATCAAGTTGGATTAGCGAAATAATTAATTGTACAAGTAATTAACGAGAGCACACCATCTGAAGAGTTGCCAATTTCAGGTGGATAGAAAGCATTCAGCAGTCATTCATTTTTTAATTAAAAAAAAAAAATTATAGCAGGACTAATATCTCAACTTTATTTAATTTTTATTTCAGCGAATGGGAAACACTTAAGAAAAACAATTACAAAAAAAAAACAGCTACGAACAACACCCGTATGAATGGGCACACATTTTAAAAGTGATATAAAGTCATCAAAAGCACGAAAAAAAACTTGTTTAGTTAGGTCAGGTGAGATTTGATTTTCGGGCTAGTTTTTTTTCGTAGTTAACGACCTTACATCACTTTTAAAAAGTGTACCGATTCATACGTGTGTTAATTTATCATTGAACCCTAAGAAACCTCCTTTGTACTTTCTCTCCGAGCGGTGTAAGTTACAAGCATAAATATGAGACCACACGGGAGATTCATAGTCCAGCTGCGAATTCACAAGGGAGATATATGTATTCGTGAGCACTGGGCATGAAATAACTAAAACAAAATAATTAAAACGTATTGATTATCAATTCCAAGTAGTGCCGAACCATACGAAGAATAAATCCCCTTCGCGGCTATATCACTTCACGCGTACTCGAAGCCGATTCGATTTCAGCAATGGCATGATTCTGCACATATTTATTTTCCATTTCAAAATCAACTGGTTTCTAGAGTACCTTCCCATAAATCTATAACGGGTGTATCATACTATTCTAGGAACGTAGCTCACGAAGGGTCGACGACATAAAACATTGCATGTTACTTCCGATACTCAACAATTCGACGTTTACGAACCACCTCACTCTCGCCTATAAATTAATAACAACTACGATTGCTCACATTCCTACCATTAAATAAAGCAGCCTCCAAATAAAGACATTTAAAATATTACGCCTACTATACGTCATGTTTCACGCTCATACTGAGAAATTTCGGGAGATTATTAATGATAATCTTAAAAAAAAAAAAACTAGTCGAGGTACCCGGCGTTTCCCGGGGTTATGAACAGTTTGGAATAAAATTTGGAGGTTGTGATGTCCTATCCCTACCCTACCCAGTAATTTTCCTCTTATTTTGAACGTCAAGTGCGCGAAATTTCATCATGAAGTAATAATTTTTTTTAATATAAGGCGTGAGAAAGGGGGTCATGTGTGAAAATTTTCAAAATAAATGTGAAGATTTGTATAAAAAACAAACTCACCCACATACACTCTTCTTTATAAAAGATAGATGCATGTAAAATGTATGTATATATATATATATATATAATAATAAATAAATTTCGTTACTCAAATATACATAGTTTTACTCATCATCTTTATATAATTACTAGACATCTGAAGGTGTCGGTTGGCGATAACGCGAATTTTTATGCGAAATTTGCTGTTTGAACTCAAAAAACGAGAATTTTTCCATTTTAATGAGAATAACTCGAAATCCGCAATTTTCGGCAAATAACGCGAATTTTCTTATTTTTCACACCGTTTTATGATATTTTAAAAGAAGAAAGTACCTGAGAATACAGATTATTAATACGTATTTGTCCGTGGTTTTGACAAGCTTGAATAGTTATAAAATGGAACGCAGCTGCGCAAAAAACGCCATGCAGTTTTTTATTGCAAAACACTAATAAGTTAACATAACATCACTATTGTTGCAAATTATCACCGCTTTTGCTGAAAAATAACGTTAACTTTTCAGGTCTCTAGTAATTAGGTATCCATGAGTTCCGATTGCCCGTAGCCGTGGGGATGGCATCCTCAAATTATGGTATTTTGCACGGTCGAAGGGACTGATAAGGAGAAGAAGATGGGTAAGACGAAGATTGGGAAGTACTTGGCTACTCAACTCGGATTTGATCAA
The DNA here is from genome assembly GCA_022606495.2 of Halesus radiatus. NCBI lineage: Eukaryota > Metazoa > Arthropoda > Insecta > Trichoptera > Limnephilidae > Halesus > Halesus radiatus. Next base: position 51,625 of record JAHDVE020010517.1, on the reverse strand, counting down.
TAAACACGGCTAATACCATTTCGAGCAACGTTTAGATTTTGATTATGAATTCTACCACTCTGTTCCGCCGAACAAGCTAGTCCTTACTAATTTATTAGAGCATTAATATTAAACTGAGAATAGGTGTAAGTACACACTTTGTTATTGGGAAATAAATTGTTGTCAATATTCTCAAATCCCCGGTGGTGTAAGTCACACTGATTTGGAATCAAAATTACCAATGTGGCATCTAACTAAACCCCAGGCAGTTACCGCTAATGCGACATTGTTTCCACTGACAAGGGTCTAGGACAGTCTTGGTCTAGGAGCCGGGCCGCTATAAGGGCGTATCGAACTTCTCACACCATTAGCGTACTAAATGGACACTCATTGTCCAAAAAGGGTTTTACTGATAACAGCATAAATGGTGATACTATTATTCCCAAGGTATCCATTGAAATATGAAATGATAATGATAACCAGTGGCGTACCGACCGGTTCAACGAAACACCCAATAATATGGCAATTTAAAAATCAGACAATGATGTTGCACTCCCATGAGTTATCAATTCAACTCTCATATGAAGGTTATCTAATATTTATTTTATGAATTGTCGATTTCAATAATTTATTAAGAATATATTTCACAGAAAATGTATGGAAAAACTCAATTCCGCCAGCGCAGGCCGCTAGTGTGGCATGTTGCCATCGCAATGTATGGGAAATGTCAGGAGCTGGAGGTATTGTCATATTTCTACGGTATTTGGTTCAACAAACCCGGCAGTATTTTTGAATCTTGTCAGAGTGCAAGATACTCTCAATGTCCCTGTTGTGAGGGAATCCCATTCAGCAACGAAACGCCTTAAGTTATATTTAGTGACTAAATCTGAATAGCCAAATACTTCACACAGTCTCAGTTCTCTTAATGGGGAAGGTCATAGTTCCATTTTCCATTGCCTTCATGCATTTAGGATTCCTGTGAGATATCACCTGAAAATTAAATTTAAAAAAAAAAGTCTGTTCACTCCTTTGAAAGGTATACATTGTTGTGATAAATTAAATTATTTATCAAGAAACCGGGTGGTCATTAATGTGATGCAAATAACATTCACGTGTAACAATAGAAATAAGATATCATCACAGAAAACTGATACCACTGCAACAAACCGCTACTATAAACAAATATTAGACTTTTAAAAATTAATGTACACAAAGTTTTTGCGATTCAATTAATAAAAATAGTTAATCGATTTAATAACCAATGGTTCATAACTTACGATTTCTTTCATTGTTCATCATCAAAGACTGATGTGAATATATTTTTTTGAGTTTACACAGCAGTTGTTTTTTACAGCGACGATAAGTGGGTACCTACATTAAAAAATATATGGATTTAAGATAATGATGAAATACGCTCATAGATGGCGTATTATTGTAAAACTAACGCACAGTATTTTTGTTAGTTTCTTGAAGGACTTGAGCTTTAAACTTACAATAACAATTTATTCCATTTCATATTACGTACGTACACACATCCGCCAACAAACAATTCATTTAAATTTTTAAAGTGTCAACTGTTTTTTTTTTTTCTTAATATTTTAATTAGCGTCATTCGTGATCGCGTATTACGTTTCGTTGTGTATTAAAAAAAATTCATGATTAATTTTCTAGGCATTTATTTGAGTCCAAAAATGTCCACATTTTCGCTGGTTCGAGTCTCGGCTAACAAACTCGCACCGATAAGAACAACGATCAAAGCAATGGCCAATGTAGGGGAACGAATGATTTAATTATAACTTCTGCTACAAAGCGACTACTTCATGATACATAAAAGGGGTACAATGAGTTAATAGTGTTTAGTTGCTACTAATGACGCTATCGTTAGAATCACCAATGATGAGTCCTTAAAGTCATTAGCTTGACGAGAAATTCCCGGAACCCCGAGCCCCGTTATTATAATCTGGTTCTCCGCTATGTTTAATAAGTTGGTGCCAATAATTAAATTGCTTTCAAAGAAATACATAACTTTTTTGTTACACTGTAAGCTAAAAGTTAGGGTGTCGTCTGCGTTAAATAGAAAATATTCACAATAAATGCAGTTATATTCGTAATAATAACAATACAATTTGTTTACTATTGTTCGTCATTAGTGATTGCTAACAGTATGGAAGATTTACAGTCCCTTGTATCTAGGATGAATGAAGTATGTATGATGAATGAGCTAATGATGAATGTAAGTAAGTCTAAAGTCATGGTGTTTGAAAGAGAGATTGCGAAAACAGTGTGCAATATAGTTATGAATGACGAATACTTGGAGCAGGTCGATGAGTTTTTATATTTGGGAAGTATGTTTACGAGAGATGGAAAGACTGATAGGGATATTGAAAGAAGGGTGAATGCAGGAAAATCCATTAACGGAGGACTGAACGCGGTTGGCGCTAACAAAAAGTTGTCCAAAGAAGCGAAGCTAGCAGTCCACAATGGAGTGCTGATACCAACCCTGATGTATGGCAGTGAGGCATGGAAATGGCAGAAGAAGGATGAAAGTAAATTGAATGCAGTAGAAATGAGATCTCTGAGGCGAATGTGTGGTAAAACCATGTAAGATCGTGTGAAAAATATTGAAATTCGTAAAGAATGCAAGGCTGATGTAAGCGTAATGAGTAAGATTAAGAAAGGGACGCTTAGATGGTTTGGGCATGTGGAGCGAATGAACGAAGAAAGGAGTGTAAGAAGAATGTATGACGCGAATGTGAATGGAAGAAGAAGCCGAGGACGCCCGAGGAAGACATGACACGATCAAGTGAATCAAATACTTGAGTCGGCCATGTCAGAAGTCGGAATAATAGAAGAGAATGTATGAGACGATGTATGAATGTGAATGAAGCAAGAAGTGTATGCCAAGATCGAGTTGTTTGGCGGTCCGTCCTCTCTGCCTACCCCTGCGGGGAAACGGCGTTATGGTTAGTTAGTTAGTTATTAGTCAAGTTATCGCATCACATTTTATCCGTTTTCTGCCCAGATGTCCAAGCATTTGTTGCGCTACTGCTTAAACTGTGACTTACTTAATTAAGGGTAAACGAAACGTAATACGCGCTCACAGATGGCGCTAATTTAAATATTTTGGAAGAAAAAAAAAACACCTCTAGCGCGTAATTCTAATATTGAGATGAATTGTTTGTTGGCGGGTGTACATACGGAATAAATTGTTACTGTGAGTTTATTGCTTAAGTCCTTCGAGAAAATACTGTACATGTTATTGTTACAATAATTATTTATTCCATTTCATATTCCGTATGTACTCGCCAACAAACAATTCATCTCAATATTTAAAATCATTACGTGCTAAAGGTGTTTTTTTTTAATACTTAATTAGCGGTATCTGTGAGCGCGTATCACGTTTCATTTACCCTTAAAGCAGATACTCCCTTTCTTAGAGTAACAATATTATTACTCGAAGCTCCCTCCAAGTCTAATATTATAATATGATGTAAAGTGAGATCTGATGTTCTCTCTTTCTAAAACACATGTCTGACCTTAAGAGAAAGGGGGATAGAATTGATATTATGAGGACCGTTAATTGGTTCCCAATACGGAACAACTAGAATCGGAAAGATTAAATTAATGGTAGTTGTCAAGATATGTAATTAGATTATTACTGTCGTTCAAATCATTATACCGCTAGCACGCAGTTTACCTGATATGAGATATACCTACTTCGGTTAACGTATTATTACGCAATATTTTCAATAGCGAGTAAGAGATTGCATAAATTTGTTCAAAGAATCATGTAATAATATCACAGTATTATCAACGGGGAAATTGCGTCTGGATCATTTCCTGGAATAAGACATCAATTATCATTCTAAATTGCCGCAAATAAATATAAAGATTCCGAAATAAATGTTTTAAGGAATTGAATAAGTGTAGAAAATAATATAGTATTTTTTAAACACACGCATTCAATATTTCGTATCACAATTAGGGCGACAAACTTACATAATTAAGTGGAGAAGAAATGATCGACAATTCGGAAAAATCATACTTGTCACAAGCTTTTGCTTAAATCTGTCAAACCAAACTGTGATAAGTAATAAATTCATGCGTTGATGTCAGCGACGATTACTCAAGTATTTTTTATTAATCGGCAGCCAAAAATAAACGGTAAAAACACAAGGAACTGCGTATTTCCTGCTACATAAACAACGAAAATAATCTCAACGAATAGCAACGAAAAATATCATGCCTTCATACTTTTACAATGGGGATAAATTGACATATTCAATTTATTTGGATAACTTGTTGAAGCTTTTAAAACTTATTGTATATTTAACCACTGACGATAATATTTACAAACCTAAAATGAAATAGAAAAAGACAAAGTCACATCTGGGAATTGAACCCAGGGGCATCTGTCTTACCGGGACAATACTCTAACCACCGAGCTAATGAGACTTTATTATTTTCTGATATTTAATCGACACCATACTTCAATTCTAATTACATTAATATTCCATATAAATAAAAATCGGATAGACATATCTGAGACACTACCTTGATTGTAAATATATTCGCGTAGAACTCTGCAATCATACAAAAAAGATGGCAGCTAAACGTAATCTGGGAATTAGTTGAGGATAAAATTAGTAATTCTTAAAACTAATATACGATAACGATAGTAATTACGAAAAATAATCAGGACTCATTAGCTCAGTGGTCAGAGTATTGTCCTGGTAAGGCAGAGGTCCTGGAGGAATAACAAAAATAGAAAAGATTTTTAATGAACGCATGTGTGAATGTATTGTTAACGATTTAAGATCAAACATTTTTTGTGAAACAAAAATGTTTTTTTAATCATGCATGGTCAATTTATGAAATTACTGGGATATTTTCATATTAAATTACGACGAACAATTGTTTAAATTAAATAAATAAATCGTACAATTCCACGAAATTAATCACAAATACGTTGTATAATTGTACACAATATTTATTTATTTGATTATTCGCCTATCTGGGCTTTTACATGCATCTTTAAAAACAGAATACAAAGAGCTATCAAAAATTATAAGTACATAGAGATTTTAAACCATAAAGAAACGAACAATTTTTTTTAAACGTTCGACAGTAACATAAAATAGAAAATTAAAACAATATTATAACTCAAATCATCAAAGTGCTGGTATAGATATAACGTTTTACTTTATAAATGGAGTCAACATTACCTCCAAACTGTTGCCAAGATCATGCATTGGTTAGTGAATAAGACTGATAGTTGGTTGTGTACGTGTTGCAGAAAAATGTTACAATTTTCTTGTGTTCCTCATCGCTACATTTAATTTAATTTAATAGATATGTATAATGTATACACGCCGAAGGCTACCCTGCGAATGAAAGTTGATTAAATGGATTAAATAATCACCCCCACTGATGAAAGTCGAATGAATCGAATACGAATAGCAATTAATTAATTTAAAAAAAAAAAAAACACATTTTGATCAAGTGCTTACCTACCGTGCAAAAGTACTTTTTTAGTATTATAATCTCTCATCGTATCGGTTGTTGGTACATACTCGTATATTTTATTTTCTTCATCTAAATCTCAATGTCATTTATTTACTGGAAATGAAATGCCTTATTTCGTTTTTTTTTTTAATTTCGCATGTCGTGGTTGATGGATCGTATTTTTGACAGGTTTGTTTTGTCCTTGTCTAAATCCTTGTTATGAAAATTCTGCCCAGTCACACTCCACAACAAATATTATTATCTACGTTAACTCATACCACCCGGTGCCTAGATCATATTTTATGAATAATATATGCATATAAATAAGCTAATAGCTTTTTATACAAAATTTTAGAAAGGGATACAGTTAAAACACTACGATAGAAGAGAGGGGACGCAATGCTCAAACATTTTTACTCGGGGGTTCAACTTTGACGGCAAAAGTTTCGAGAAGATGTCAGGTCGATCTTATAAAGTCCAGGTATGCGAGACGACTCCACCCAGCCCTAGGGCGTGTCCCACACATCAAGACAATATCTTCGACCATTTCACCGACAAACAATGGATCTAGTAGAGAATTATCCACGCTTTGAAATATTTAAGTGGAATTTCTATCATTTGATTACCAAACTGATGAACCTACGTGATAATGATTGTGTAATTTTAAGCTTTTCAATCATATTACCGCCAAATAATGAATGATTCTAAAGGTGCCAAGTCATTTGTAGGCATAACCGGAAAATGTAAGTAAATTAAATCATTTTAGTTTTAAAATGGTGTTTCGAATTGAGCGAACGGATTTTAAACTCTGTGTTGTAACATGATTACGACTCCATTATTTGTAATAAAAACATCAATAGATTACGTCGATTAATAGTTCAAGCCAAAGATTCTACACGGTAAATAGTAGAAACAATTAAGAAGAAAACAAACAATCATTTTGGACCATTAAGGGATTTTTTTAAATAATGGGCAGCCAAGAAGTTATGTGAGTCGGTCCGCTGAAGTTATGAATGTATGATAATGAGTAGGTTTGTAGAATTTCCAAGGAATGGGTTAACCGCTCACACCTAGCCCGAAGCCTTTAGGTGGGTTAGGTACCCAAAACCCAAAAAGCTCTCACATAAAGAGGTCAAAAGAGTCGCCCAACACCAGCGGGGCCGTCAGGAGTATTCCGCTCAGTAGTTAAGAATTTAATGTTTCAAGCGCAAAAAGGCGGGAAGAATTTTCGCGCTACTATAAAATACAATGAGTTTACTTAAATGTGAGGGTATTTTGTGTAAAACAAATAGCTTTTTACACCGTGTGGTAATTTTTAAATATGGTTCCAAAAATAACAATAGAAAAGGTGGTAGGTACTTCCTTGAATGGTTTTCCACTATCAGCGGAGTGGTTAAAGTGACATTCTTATCATTTTTGTAATCGATAGTTTATACATAAATAGAAAAACTAAATTGAATTGGTGTTTTCCTATTCAGATTCTGGCATTGCTGTTTAGTGATTAGCTCTCTAACAGCTTGCGATGAAGCTCTGCTCCAACGCGGCATATGTATGACAACTTGCATATCATCATCGTCGCGTAAAATGTTTTTGATAATATTGAATTTCGTTTAGATCGAGGTAGAATGGCCGCCATTAACGTGACGTGAATGCGAACGGCCGGCAAAACGGTGGAAATGCTGTAAACCCAACTTTAAAATGCGAAGAATGTTGTCGCAGCGTGATGGCTCGGCTCTCGGCTCGGTTAGGGGAGTGAGAATTGAAATTTTGATGAGATTACTTAATTCGAATGAACCCGCCTCACCGCGGTAACGGGGCTGTGTGGCTGTATGTCTGTATCCCCGAGTACCTCCATCCGGCCGGGCTGATTGCCGCCATCTATTACCTCCTGCCGCAAAGCAAACAGATACATACCTCCACGCGAACATCGAACCTCTTCCGTTTCATTAAGGGTTGCTTATTCAATAAGGGGAGAATTCTTGAAAAACAAGATGAAGTTATTTCCTGGAAATCTCTTCCAGCTAGGCATTCAATGGATCGAAAGAATGTTTAAAAAGCTGAATAAATCTGCATCGTTAGTGCAAAGTTCTTCGCGTTAGCGCTACTGTAGAGAAAGGATAACCCGAATCTGCATACTAAATTGGCTGGGATGTGAACGCCGCAGAAGTGAACGCTTTGAATGCATCAAATATAACAAAGAAGTGACGAAGCCAATAATCGCTGAAAAGCGAAGGGCGAATGGCAACAGGAATTGATTGGAAAAATACCCAATGTCGAATGCCGCGCATTGCCCGCATACTACTTGTCTATCAAGTTTAAATTCGTCGCTTAGCATGTGTATTTTTTGCGTGCGATGCCAATAAAAGTATTTCACAATTGAAAGAAACAACACTAACCGGCGCACTCGATATTAAAATGTGACATTAAATGAAATGTTTTGTAAAACGATTAAGCTCGTTAATAGCGTACGAGTAAGTCGAATAAAAACGCTCGTGTAGGTGTGTAATAAACATATACTATTATTGAATACAGCGATGAAACACGCAGCAGTAGAGTTATAAATACGACCCAAAAAAATGAGTGAACTTCTGAGCGTTCATCGTCACTCAAGTCTATAACGAGACCGCTTTCTTATCCTTCGATACAGATTCCAAATTAATTAATGTCTCCGCCGACTCGTTAAAGTCCGCCGGGACGACGGTGCTCCCGCCGAGAGCTAAAATGCTATTAAGTTATGCGACACGTTCGATATCAAAATTGGGTGATAAAGCGAGAAAAAGACGGGCGCCGGATAGTAAATCCGGTGGCGGTTTCAACCTACCCCGCCCACGTGGACGACTGGGTCTAATCTGATAGCCATTACATCCTTCATTACCGGACATTCAATAAAAACATTCGCACCATAAAACTGTCACTATCCATAATTTTGACGGCCGTTTTTCGTAACTGTTCGCGTGAAATATTGACGATTGATCAAGTGGTCTACACCGTAGTCAAGGAAGGAAAATTTAAATCAATAACCAGTCAACACGGAGATGAAGACGTGAGGGGGTTTACGAGATATTGGACAGTTTATGTGTTCAAAATCTCGTCGTCATCAATTGGACTGCAAATAAAACAGATAAAATAAATACAACATGAAATAATTTCTATTTTCTTCAGTAAACAAGCTGTAAAATATCGCATGTTTAAACGTCGGGGAATATCAGAAATCACTGTACATTCGCATAAGCATTGAAACATCTGTAATACAAAAACAGACAGGGTACATTTACCTACCTTTTTTGTAGTACGTATCAGGTAGTCGGTTTTAGGTTCCAGCGTAGAATGTTCACTGAACCAATAGTACACAACAATATCAGGTACTTGCGCCAAAGGGTAGCTTCTCAGGTAACCTATCGTTGGCGGGTGACATTCTCGGGGTGCAAAAAATCCACATTCAAAGTAAGACAATTTATGCCAATCCAAATGGTGTATTGAACATTATTCCGACTACCCTTGGTAGGAAATTGATGCTACCAACAAAAAACATTCATTCATAATAATATTATTATCAGAATAGAACTTGATACGTGATATTTAGGTAGACCTTGACTAGATAGACTAGCTTATACCTGATCCACCCTAATAAAAAAACAGCAGAATTATGGGCATGTGTTGCACATGTTTTTCAACCCTCAGATGCAACCAACATGTTCACAAAATTACTAGAACATTCACAGGACGTAATCTATAACATGGCGGCTCAGACCGTATACGATCTGTAAACTGTGATATTATTAAGTGTTATTTCTTTACTTGTTATTTAACAAAAATTACTCGAGTCGGAAGTTTTCCTGGTTTCTAGGGAATGAGCATTTCTCGTCTAGAGTCTGCGCTTTTCATAAGTTTGGTTTATTTTTCTTTTATATTCTTTTGACATCCTCCGTTGTATATATTTGAGTTTTGAAGCGTTGAAAGAATTTCCTTTTGAGTCAAAACTATAAGGGCCTTGAAACAACATCAACAAAATAAACTACAGGAGTATTTTTCCATGAATAAACACGCCAAGAGAAGTGTATTTTTCTAGGAAACTTCGAGGGAAAGAAATAACATTAGTTTGACCAGACCTCGTTGGAAGCTAGGTGAAACGGAATATGTACATAAATATACTCTACCGAAAAACTGGCTGGAGCACACACAGCCAACCAAAGATGGTTTACGTTGGATATTTTATTTCTTTCCGAAATACAAGTCTGCGGAACGTCTTTCCACGCCTGCACCCTGCACGGGTACCCATAATAACATTATGTTCATAGTAAACACAGGATGCGAGTAAGCTACTTTATGGGAAGCTGCAAGAAGGTTGGACCAAAATCAAAAATACTCGCAAAATCACGGTAGAATGCGCTCCGAGATGACTGGAGACGTTTACAAATACGACAGTTGCGTCTGTGTTCGTGCCAACACATTCAAATCATATTTCTGGATGCATTTCTGAATGCTTTTTGTTGAGATTTTGTACTACAGAAATGACAGTTTTCAACATGTGGATTCGAAGGTCGACACCGGTTAACGCCATGGTTGAATCTATGGTGTATGTGTTTAACTTACTGAGTTATACGAGTATACCATAATAATGATAATACTTGGACGATTTATATAGCGCCGTTTTTGTGAAAAATCACCTCAAGGGCGCTGTACAAATACTACTTGCTAGGGTTAATCTTATTGCTTCCTGTAGTTAGTTTGTTCTGTCAAGTACAAAAATACTATACTGTTTCATAGGTATGAATGATAAGGTAAACAAAAATAACAACAGTAGATAGCTATCTAAATTATCTAAATAAACCTAGTTATGTAAATACATTCAACGAGTTCGTTATCTATAATCTTCCAAAGCAAAGTAAATAAAATGCAATATTCAGATTACCGTAGTTATTTACAATGGGTAGATAAGATGCCAAATAATAACAAATTATAATTTATTATCTACCTTTTTCTCCTAGACTAGTTCCGGAGTAATGTTAAATAGATTGATCAACCGTGTGTTTTGATTACTTAATTACGAATGTGAGGGACCTTTGTTCACATATCACGTGAGTCAGAAAACATTATGAATTATGCTCGTCTTTCATTCCAGTTTTTGGCACGGAAGATACAAGCAAATGGGACTAAAACGTCTATAAATCAGATAAGTTGTGCAATATGTCGCAAAATAAGACCGGGGCAAAGTAAATTTATGACTTCAAAAATCAAAAACTTTTAATATATTATGATAACTTCTTGGTTTTACATTGCTACTCGCAATTTTCGGGATAAAAGTTGCAGGGTAATCTATCTCGAACTTGATAGTTTACAGGTGCTCTAAATAAAATCGGAAATTAATGATTTCTGGAAGGAATTACTTTGTATTGATTCCGTAGGCTTGAATTTTAAAGCAAGTAATTATCAAAAGCTACGCGTTATGATAACAATCACCGTTTAAACAATTATCACGACCAATTACAATTACCTGCCTACCGTTGACGTTATGGGCCACCGATGTCCGATTGCTTTATTGATATAATGGTGACAAAGAAATGGAAAATGATTTGTATTGACTTCGTTGTTAATAATTTCTCAGTGAGATTAAATGATTAATAATTACAGACCGGAGGCAGAAGTAAAAGATATTTAAAATACAAGCATGTCATCAAATCAAATAATTTATACTGACAAGAAATAAATAATTATTGCTCTTGTTACGAGATGAATTCAAAATTTCCCTTTTACAGTGTGATCTGAATAAAATACGTTAAATTACGAAAACATTTTTTTTTATTTGCACAAAAACGATAGTGAAATCAAATAATTGTAGCGCAGAATAAAGAGAGGTTATCTGAGTTTTGCAACTATCATTGTGAAGGCCACGAAAGTATTACATTTTAATTAATCAATTATTGCGGTTAACAAATACTTTCAAAAAATGCTCTTAAACACATAATATATTATAAAACGAAAATAAATATTTATTAAAACCACTATCATAATAAATAAATATCTACATGTTTCAAAACCAGTGGTTTCTTCATGAGGATATGTATTTATTAAAACGGTTTTTTTGAACGAAATAATTTATTTTAATCTAATTTAAAATGGTGCCACAAAGACGAAATTTCATTTATTAGTATTATTACGAATAAATTGACTCATTTTCCAGTAGTCGACTCTTTATTTTGTTTTATCGGTACTCATCACACACCAGAATGGAAGTTGTCAGTTGACAATTTTATTATAATATTATTACTCTTTTCATAAAATGTGAAAATACCTACTATTTTTTCTGCCACAGTTTTAGACAAGAATATTTTTAACTCGCACCTGGTGGATTACTGGTTAAATTCTGGCTGTGGTCCGTTGGGCACATGTAGCGTTTTCGGCAGTGTGTGTGTGAATTGAATAAAAGCTACGTTAAGTGTATGGGTGTGTTGGTATTTTATTAATGTAGCATGGCACTCGAGGTCCGTTCTTAAATTGCCTCAGAAATATTAATATGTACCTACCTATAGCCATCACTGACGACCGAATTTATTATCCAAACGAGAACGCGCTTCTGTGTTCAACATTGTTTATGTTCATAAACAAGGAATTCGGGCAAAATTGTTTGCCTGTAAATCTTTCGGTAATAAACGCACCACAGGTTATTAAAAGAAACGCGATACGAAACGTTTCCGGGTTTTGAAACATATTGAATGCCATTCGAAAGATTGAAGAATTGAAGGAGAATGATGGGGGACGGAGTAAAATAATGCGCTATAAGTATTAAATAAAATGAAGCCCGCTCCTTTGTGTATGTTTGGATAGAAATTAATATTGCAGTAAGGGTAACCTTCAACATCTCGCTACAATACGGAGGGCTCGCGGCTCCCTATTTGGCCCGCTTGCATCGCCAACACTAGGGGTGGTAGGCAAGGTAAGGGTGGAGGTGGCTGGTTGGGAGGGAGGCTGTCGCCCTGGGAGAACACTCGGCAGCCTCTCGCTAGCGGCTAGGTGGTGTCTGTACCCACCCATCTCATTACACCCCTACACCCCTCGTGTTTATCAACCTCGAGCATGAGCGCGAGCCACTATCTCCGATAGGTCACCGAACAGGCGCCAAACGGAGCGTGCCGACTCGGTTAACGTGGAAATGTCAGCCGGCGGCCACGGCCGGCTGGCGGCTGGACTCGATACAAAGACAGAGCATAATAACAATCCGCACACATCGTACACCGCGAGGAGGCGATCGACAGCGCGTGTTTACTCCACGAATCTCAGTCAAACGGGTGCGTCACATTGGAGGAGGAAGAGAGAGGCAAACAGAACCACACGCCTTCCCCGAAGCGGTCAATTGAGCGATACACTTTGTTGATCAGGGAATCTTAGTCGTGTGTCAGTGTGCGTGAGTGAGGAATGTGAGTGAAGAGAAAAGCTGAGAGATGAATGATAATAATACTTACAGGATAGTACATCCCCTGCGGCGGAAGAAAGAAGGCCCCCGAGCCCCACAGTTTGGAAGCTGTGTCCGGACTAGATGCACATAAATACAATCCTCCGCTATGGAGCGAAGCACCGCCACTCATTCGCGGCGCTCTTAGCAGATGTGACAGCCCGCAAACAACTTCACGTTGACGAGACTTGCGGAGTTAACACGACTGGGAGAACTTGTCAGTTGTCAGGATGTTAGCACTGTTATCACACTACGCGGTTTGTTTCGCGGAACATGAGGTTATGGTTATACAGGACACTGACTAGAGCCGTGTGGTGTGTCGCAGAGACCGCGGCTGTATGCAGTGGCTAGTGGCTTACTGTGTGCTGTGGCTGTGTTCTGTGTGACTACACTGGCTACCGCGTCGCGCTGGGAGCTGAGAGCACGCGGCGCGCAGAAGAGGGGCGGGATCACAGGGCCGGGGGCGGTAGGGTGGGAGGCGAGGAGCGCCGGCGCGCAGGTATGCTACCAGGCGGAAAGTCGGCCACTTACGATACCCCAAAACTTGCAAAATAGATAATTGTTACAAAGCACACGCTAGATTTTTATATAAGGCAACTTAAAACGAAATAGCAACGTAAAAAATACAGAAAAAATAGTACCAACCCCTAAACCGCCATTTTGGAAAATTGTCGAAACATACGTTCGAAGAATGTAACTGAATGCGTATTACATAGTTGTAATTATTTTCTGTCCATTAAACAAACAAAAAACTATTTCTACCTTATTCAAAGCCAACTGTTTCATTTTACATCATTTTGACAAGAGTAAAACAAGCATTATGTTTTGCCTATATTATAATGGTGGTAGAAAGTGCGTTATTGTATCGTGAACGTTTTCTAAAATAAGAGTGATCATGTATTGAAACACTATTTGATCAACTCTTCGAAATCTAACTTTTTTCACGTCTAAATTTTTGTAAACTTTGCAACATTCTTTGTTTACTTAATCTGGTGCCGACCCTGTCAGTGAACTGCCACATAGAGAGAGATGAAGTGATAAAGCTGTGTCCGTCACACTCGTAGAGGAGTCTGGATCAATGAAACGGCCGCCCCCCAGCCGCCCTTTCCAATTCAAAAATCTACACTGGGCATTCTGGAAAAAGACCGGGAAACGCAATTATCATAATTCTTCTCGTGGCAATATTTTCAACAAAGATTAAATAAAAACAATCTTGCTAGCTTGATAGAAAATACAAAATTATTATACATGTTATTATTATTTACAAGAAATCGCGGAGCTTTTATTCGTTACCGCCATCTAGCGACAGAAAGGAAAAGTATTTAGTTTCATTGGTAGCTTTCAATGTCGACTTGTGTGCATCTTTGAACAGCGATATGGCGGGCTTTATTTAAATATTCATACAAGTAACTAACTAACCACTACGCCGTTTCTCCGCAGGGGTAGGAAGAGAGGACAGACCGACAAACAATAAGATATTGGCATACACTTCTTACTTCATTCACATTCATACATTGTCTCATACATTCTCTTCTATTATTCCGACTTCTGACATGGCCCAACTTAAGTATTTGATTCACTTAATAGTGCCATGTCTTCCTCGGGTGTCCCTGCTTCTTATTCCATTCACATTGGCGTTATATATTCTCCTGGCACTCCTTTCTTCGATCATTAGCTCTACACGCCCAAGTGTCCGTTTTTTAATCTTACTATATACTAAACTTACTATACTATGTATACAACAGATAATGATTTGTAATAAAAAATACTCAGAAAGGATATATATACAGAAATAATTATTAAAATGAATGTTTCTCGAAAATCGTTCCGATAAACAACAGTAATTTTGAAGTAGAGCCATCGAAAAGACCAACGATTATTTATTAGAATATGAAATAAATTATGAATGTTGAAAATCATTCAGTGAATTGTGTAAATAAGTTACTTCAATTTGACCACCGATGTGATTCATGAATATAATTATTATGCAGGCCAATGGAAGTTCCTACCAGGTTTTTATTTTGAGTTTAAATGAGAACTACGATTTCAATTTGAACAAAATTATTATAGTGCCGGGGTTTTGAATCAAACTAATAAAAAAAATATATTGGTCAAAACGATTCTTCTTTAAAATACTAAACTAATTATGTAAACAAAATGTTTTATTGTTGTCAGCATTGCGAAAAAAAAATTACTTAATCAACTATTCACCCACCATTACTAAGAAATTATTATTGTTAAAAAAACGAAAATGTGGGAAAAAATTTCTAATCATAATATAAGCTTTTTGGAAGAGTTTCTCTTGAAAAATTATAATACATAAAAGTTCAAAAATTGATCTCATGAGCACTATAATAAATATTCCAATAAACAAAAGCCTTTTCCTTTAGGTCTTAATTTTCTCAGGCAGAACTTCAGAAATTTCATCACTACAATTTTCGTGGGTTGGTTCTTAGGTGTATTAACAATTAATTATTAGGTTTTCTTGTAGTTTTAAATAGAAAGAACAAATATAATAACCAATATTAAATTAATATGTCCAAACGAATGACGGTTTTAAAGTTTATAAAGTTATTTAGCAGAGAAAAACTAAATCTCATACCCAAATACATGCATTGTATTCCTCCCAATCGTCTTGGCTTTCCATTCGCAGGAGAATCTGTGTCAGCTCAGCACAAGTCTTATTTCCCATGATTTATTACAAATACTACCAATTTAGTACATTTTCCACATCGTACGCGCTGTTTATTTACGTTTTTCAAAACTTTTAAAACAATATCTTGCGACAAAAACAGGGTTGTTTTTCTGCGTGAAAATCATAGAGAATGCTACCATCTGGCGGGGCATAAAGAAATTACAGAATGTTGGTTCTCGACTCAGCTATCGCACTTCGCACAGAGCAATGTAGATGTCGTCATACGAAAAAACGGAAGTGGTGGCTCAGTCATGGGAAAAAATGGGGTTTGTTGTTTGTTATTATTACTTGACATTTCTTTATCGCGATCGGCAGCTGCTACTACTGTCAAACTTGACAAGGCTATTATTATTTTGTTTATTACAACATGTCAACGCTTTTATCAGATATTGTTTGCTTTATTTATAGGTATATTTCAGTTGGTCATAATAATATTATTATGAAAGCACCTAATAAATACAGTTTGTTCGCAACCAGTGGAATCAAAGTTTTACCAGTAAATATAAAATAAGTTGTTTACCTTGGGCAATATGGCCTGTGTTGTGAGGCTAAACGTCTCTGTGTTGGGTTTTGGTCTGAAAAAAAAACATAAAATATGATTAATTATAATAGCGATTAATTAATGTGAAACTTCACAGGAGCAACACAATAACATCATAGCAATGCAGGTATTTCCAAATATGAATAGGTACCTACCTATCTAAACAGGATAAGAAAGTTCATTGACCTTTATTTCACAATATTATTTTTCTGGTACCGATACAACATGCACCTATTATGATTTAAATATTTAATACTAGGCTTTTAGAGCTATGGACACATTGGAAATTGGTTATACAGTTCAATTTAGATTTTAAATGATATATTTGAGATAATAATAGTTTATTCATGATGACCATAGAATGAAGTGTACACTGTACACTGCACAAACATGACAGAATTAATGAAGTAAGTACTTACTTACAGTTACAGACATCTACATTATATTAATTTATTATAACAAATCATTTTAACAAAGATAATTCATAAGATTATACCATACAATTTTATCGGGTAGCATTATACTGTGATTGGTGGTATGTCTTAGTGTCATACTTCCAGTATTTTGCCTACCTAAATAAATGATTATAATATAACATTAACAATGGAACAAGTTTGCTAACTGTTTGTTACTTAGGCAAGCGCAGTAATTAGACTACTACTTTTTGAGCTTTCGGTAGGAAAATTATGAATTTGAGAAGTCTGATGATGGAATTATAATGGAAAATGAGCCGATAGATTATGTAAAAGATATAGATTGTGTAGAAGAGATTGAGATGCTTGCTCTTGCAGTACACAACTTTAAATCCGGCGATGCACTTGAAGCCATCAATATCAGCATCCCCAGTGGGCCGAAGAGAACAATGCAATTACTAACATTCTTATCAGTAATGTTTTCACAAGAGGAAAAATCATTTAGAAGGCATAATGCATATAAACAATCTGCAATAAGATTAATTGTAAATTGTTTTTTGTACGCTTACTCCACACAGGAGGCCCCGAGGGAAATAATTTCTTCAACGCCTGTGTCGTCTTTGGGGACGCTGTGCGCAGGGTCTTTTAGAGGATAGGAAGGAGTGAACCCGGGTCTTAAAGAGACTGATGTTGTAGGAAGGAGGAAACACTCCACAGCTGATCTTGCGACCACAAGAATGAGTCGTAGAAAGGACCCATTCTCATGCGACAAATTTAATTTGAACTGCGTACTGCGTATTGGGCGCACATTTGGCTTTGTTACCCCGCTCTCTACCTGTGTTAAAGGGATTAATGATGCTTGTTCTTCGTAGCATTTAAACTAATCTAGCACAATCAATAATTACTACGAGCTCCGTGGTCGAGAGGTTAAAATTTTCAACCACAAATCTAGAGGTTGCGGGTTCAAATCCAGTTGAGCGTGAATAGTTTTTCTATAAAAAATTTGTATTATTTAATTATTTTTTTTACATTAACTCCATAAAGGAGCCCTGTGAAAAATGATTTCCCTCAGGACCTACGTCATTTTTGAGGATGCTGTGTGGAAGGTCTTTTTAAGGAGAGGAAGGAGTGAACATGGGTCTTGAAGAGACCTATATTGTAGGATGGAGGAGACAAGGAAGCTATCAAATCATTCCATAGCCGGGCTGTCGAACTCAGGAATGAGTCGTAGAAATGGCCCGTTTTCATGTGACAAATGTCAACCGTGTACAAATGTTGGGCGTGTTTCCCTAGTATATATAGGTGCAAACACACTGCCCGTTTCTGCAGTCCTGGTTTTTTTTTTCGGATATTTTGAGGCTTCAGACCAGAAGTGGCTGCCAAAATCAACAGTGGGGCGCGCTTGCGATTTGTACACTATCAGCAGTTGTGTACTATAAAAGTATCTGCGGGCCCTGTGCAGTATGCCCAGCTTCGGAGAGGCTAACTTGGCACTGGCTTCGATGGAGCCCCCGTGTGTATCAATGGAGGGCATGTTGGGAAGATTGCTCCAGTTGAAGGAGAATTAAATAATAAATAGTATATTTGTGACATGTTCCAAAGCGGTAAACACTCTAAGTATCGCCCTAGTGAAAGACCACCGTTCAGAATTGAAACATTGCCTGAGATGGATTTGGCCATGTTTGGTGACTAGATTTGAATACTCAGGCACGTTCCCACCTTCCTCTTCTCCATCTACTTCCCCTCCCACTCCCTTCAGCTTCACAATATACCCCGTTAGGAATGCCATAGTCCCACTGGGTATTTATATAAAAACATAAGTAAATAATAAAATTGGTGGGTACGTAGGCAGATAAGATAGATTTATTTACATTCAAAAATATTTTGCATTATATACAGATCATTGGTTACTTACAAATATGTTATATATATGAGAGTTTATCGGTAAAGGCATTCCCTACTTGCTACGTTAGCTTGGGCCGTGTTATAGCAAGTAGTCCTTCAGTATCGTAGAGTAAATTTCACGGTCAAAATTTAAGCGATATATTTGTATGTAATAATTTTTATAATTAAAAACAGATTAGACAGTTTGCATAGTTCCCATGAGCATTCAGGTCATAGAACCATTGTGCTATCTCCCATTTTACCTTATTTCTTTGACAGTAACCCGGTCCCTTTGATAAAGTTCACCACGGTTGTCATTGGGTATTTGGCTATGTCTCTTGGTTCCACAATATGACCTCACAGGTAGCTGAGTCTTCTTCCCATCAAGGCGGGACATTGGCACCATAGGTGAATTGGATTCTCTTCATCCTCTTCATATTTCCTGCATCTATTGGCGTTTTCCACTCCCAACAGCTGCGAGTGTCTTCTGAGGTGGCAGGGTCCCTCAGTGAGTCCATATTGAGTAGTTGCCTGGTTCGTCTGGGATTAGATCCGTTTATGAGTACTATGGATTGTCTCATTCCGTGTGACCTCTCCCATTCCTTCCAAAAAAGGAGAAAGTTCACATTTGTCCTATTTTATAGGGGTAATATGTAGAAAAATAGATGAAATGAAAACGTAATAACATTATGAATAATGTAAATTGCACATGGTGAGCAATCAAAATTAATTTGATAAGCCTGAGAGGTACCCACTACTTAAAAATAATGCGGTTATTCCATATAAAAATACTAATAATGATGAATATCTTACCACAAACCTCATGGTCTAATAATATCTATGTTGACATGATACTTATACAATGCTTAGGTATATTGATAAAGGATATTAGATTGAGTGACATTGAACCAATGTAAGTGTAATGTTTAATGCGCATTACTTAAAGAAATTCACAGATTTTCACAATTAAACTCGTAGGTCAATAAATAGACATAGCTTTAATGTATAAGTACCTACTTACGGGTAGTGATTTTTTTTTTTTTTTTTAAATTCCACACAAAGAGTCCCAACTGACCGAAGCCAGTGGGAACATGGTGTAATATGCAAGCAACTTATTAGCCATAAAATTTATTTTTACATATGGTATCCCTACTACAAACAAAAGACAATCGACTGACGTTCTGTTATACACAGAACCGTGAATTCATTCGCTTTTCTGCCTCTTGCTGAATCGGTCGTGTAGTAGAACATACTAGTGACTTGCTGATTTGCATTTGCATCACTTCTCGCTTGTAAATTTACCTTCTGAATTTTGTACGCGTTTAGAAATAAATTAATCAAATGGTGACCCTTCTTTTATTTATATCTCCGCGACAATCTTTAACGAAAACACTTGGTAAGTATACACAATATACAACATACCGTCAAACATATATAATACCGTTAAATACGTTAAAATGGCATTCTCAATTGAGGTATATTGTGAAGCTGAATTGATTGAGGAGGTGAAGGAGACGGGGTAGAGTAAGGTTAGGGAGTATCTGGCTATTCAGATCTGATCACTAAACATGACTTAAGTCATTTCACGCTACCTTTGCATTCGGAATGGTGGTCTTTCACCAGAACGATATTGAAAGTGCGTACCATTTTAGGGCGGGAAGAATTTTCGATAATATGCGACAGAGGTACGGGGCGATACTTTTTTTTTAAAAGAAAGAAAAACATTCCCAGGTTATGAATAACCTGACAATATTTTAATATCTACTACCATCATTGTGTCGTGATGGAGAACTTTGCCAGTCGAGGAATTGAACTCACGACACCTGGGTGGGACCCAGACGTGATACATCCTCCCTAATTACGAATACCACTGCGAAGAAATAAAATGATCGTAAGTTAACTCCAATTAATATTGGAGCAACATTATTTCTTCAATATAAAGATAGAAACTAATGGCCCTTCATACAACTGGTTTGCTCGATATTGACTAAAGCCACCGCGTCGAAAAGTTCAACTATTTGGTCGTCAAGCCTAACACTTTAGGAAAGGACGACCGGATGGTCTAACCTTTCGACGCGGTGGCTTTAGTTAGTATCTTGAACACATCAGACTGAAGACAGACGCACCGTTTTTGACGGCCAGCTATTTCAACGAGGTGACACATGCAGTATGCACTGACTGCCGGGCGGTGTTGCAATCGTGACGGATTTCCCGTCGTTTCTAGCGGATTGAAGTGCCTCCAAAACGGGAGAATTTGTGTCTAACGGAATTTCAAAGATAACGGATGTTCTGATCGAATAAAATTATTTATTGAAGAAAAGAGACCATTAAATACGGCAGATTGGTGACAAAAATCAAAAATAAACCCCCCCCCCCCACTTAATTTACTGTATATGCTAGCGGAAATGCAGATTTCAAGATGGCAACACTGCTGCCGGGCGGTTTTCGCAGTATGAAGTCGGTTGTGCTTTCGCGCCCAAATAAGAACGCATACGACGGAATATTTAATGTTATTTCCTTTTCCTCCAAGGTTATTTCTGGCAGAATTAAAGAAAAAACTACGTGCGCACGAGAATTAAATAGCGGTCCCTCTGATGGTACAAATAAATTAATGTAAGCTTCACGAGAAGTCATATTAAATTAACTCCGCTTTGTTTAAACTAATTGTTCATCTTTGAATGGAATATTAACAAGTGTTTAATATATAAATATCAACATGTTTATACAAAATATTTCTTATTCATACACCACAAAGTAATTTTACATTAATTGGAGAAGGAATCTTAATTCTTTTGTTACCTATCGGATTATAATAATAATAATAACAAAGCATTTATATAGCGCAGTTTTGTGTTATTTCACTTCAAGTGCGCTTTACTATAAATAAACTTAAAAATGATTAAATAACTCCATTCAGTGGTAGCCTACAGTGCTAATTTTATAATATTATTATAATAATAAACCTTGTTGACAAAATTACTATTACCTTAACATTTTGAATATGAATTGACATTATTTAATTATTTAGAAAATCAATTGCCATTTTGTCACCGCGATATAGTTAATTTTTGAAAGCGATACGGCTTTCCGCCGTCAGCTCCGGGCCGGTCGACGCCCAGCGCTAGCTATGCTCCAGGTTTGCTTTTTCCCGCGACGGTCCTGGGCTGATGCTGGGTGTGCCACCTTGCGTACATTGTCATACAATTATTTGAACCGGCCGGAGAAAACCAATGACATTGCAATGGGTAAAACCAATGTCTGCCACCGCGCTCAGTATCTTTACATTTAAATTATATTATTTAGGTATAATCATAGAGCAAATAATACATAGAGATGCAATAACATTCAAGTAAAACAGCAAATAAGAAAAAAAAAAAAAGGTTGGCTTGTTTACAAAAACCGAATATTTATAAATGTTTTGTAATTTTCTTATCGCAGTCAAAATCACGCGAAACAAATGTGGACGGCAATGAACTAGGCTGGTGATAAAATTTGCCTCCCGTCGTTGAAATCGTACTTAGGGCAAGTCTATTGATTAATTCTGATGTCAGTGGGTATTCTTGAATATCTAAGGAAAAAAAGATAATATTTTTATACATAAACGCTCAAAGAAAAAAGATTTGATAACTTTTACCGGTTGACAAAAAGTTCTGATAAGTGTACCCCCTCCTTCCAGGTGTTTTACGAACATGAGCAAATACGATTAGCACGTGTAACCTCAGTAAATAACAAAATAAAGCCAAGCTCACATAGAGTGTTACAGTGTGTCCACAAAACTTTTAAATTTAATAAACTGGAACTAAATTTTTTCATAACACCGATCAGAACCGATTTTAAAATAATTTTATTTGGTTGACACAAATGTGAGGTTATGTTTGACTTCCGAATCAGACAGAAATAATTGCAAATACTAGATTTAGCGCGTTTGAAACTTTCAAGGGGGGCAGTAAAAGACTCAGAAAATTGGGGGGAGTAGAGATGGTACAGTGAGGGCGTGGGCAAGTAAAAAAAATATAGTCTAAAAAAGAAAAAAAAATGCTAATCACCTACCAATAAAGCAAAGTAAACTTTAATATTGGTTAATTTTTGTTATTGTATGTATTGTAATCATTTTTATCACGTGTGCGAAAATTCACATATTTCGGTAGTTCGGGAAGTGGATGGAAATAGAACTGAAATATTCCATTACATTCAGACCTACATTAAATTGGATGATATGAAAATTTTTATTTTTTGATTTTAATTAAAAAAATTTTAATCTTTACAAAAAAAAATATTCTGCGATTTATAAAAAATATAAAAGTGTGCGGTGAGCAAAATAAGGTTGAGAACCTATGATCTAGAAGCTTAGTAACATCGTTTAATTTTTCAACTTTAACACGGGAACCAGAAGATATTACAGATGGTACTATATTAGAAACAGACTTTTCTCTTTTAATGATTGATGCCCCATTACATATATCACTTCCGTAGGAAAGCTCACCACGAACTTGTGGGGTCTTTTTCAATAATAATTCGTTTTTCTTTACTAATTTTAAAGTGAAATGATTGAGCATCCTTCAAAACATCTCTGCAAACAGACTTACAGTCATGCATCTTTTACCAATCTAGGTATGCACTGGTATTATATTAATGTGTTCGGGTTTTATTAAGTGTTATTCACGTCGGATTCTTCTGTAAAAGGGAAGACTCGATCGGGAGGAACGAAACTATGTACAGTGACTGGAAATATTTATAAGCTGGGTTGGTTGTTAAGCCATTTCGAGGCCATTCCAATAAGTACAAAATTGTTTTAACCTCCACAACAATCGGACACGAGCCTTATCCATTTTATGCCACCAGTGTTAATATAATTATTTAAAACATGAAATAGAGATGAGAATATCTCGTTTGAGGATTTAGGTGCCTGATCTTCGGTCCAAACAAAAGAATGAACATTATCATGGTTTAATTTAGCGTGTGAGTTGCTTACAAGAACCGTACAGTTATATAGATACACCGCCTTGAATAATGCACAAGTTGGTGAAGCACTTTCGGAAGAGGTACATTTTTCTGGCAGTCGTAGGTCAGGGTCAGAATATCTGGATTGTCTTCTTGTAAAAGGTTGAAAAAGCATTTTGCCCTTAATTTGTGTATTCTGTATTGTGTACGTAGTTTTTGTTTCTCGGTTTTATTAATTCCAAATTTTAAAGTTCTTGCAGCTGTAAACAAGTGGAATAAACATCCCGTCTCGGTGAACCGAAACAAATATTGAAGGAAGTGTTAAATATTTTCCGGAAAAACCTTTTTGTAACTGAATATTCAAACTTGGATCGAGATAAATTCTTCGCTTGATTTTGCCTCTGCAACAATGTGATTCGAGTGACTGAAATATTGTTACTTTTTTTAATATGAATACCGCACAAGAGTCCCAACTGCTCCCAACCGTCTGGAGCCAGTGAGATTATGGCATTCCCAATTGGGGAATGTTGTGAGGCTGAAGGTATTGGGGAGGGAAAGGAGAAGAGGGAGAGGAAGGTGGAGAAATACCTGGCTATTCAGATCTGGTCACCAAACACGGCTAAAAGCCATTTCAAGCAAAGTTTCAATTCTGAATGGTGGTCTTTCACCAGGGCGATACTGAGGGTATCTTCACTCTCTAAATTATGTATATTCTACTTAATATATTGTTATGAATTGTTCGACCGTTTCCTGGTTAGTTTTATTAGATGACTTATAAAAAAAACTTATGAAAGTAAAATAAGTCATTCGAAGAAAGCGTATTGCATTTATATTTTTGCTTCAGGACATAATTACATTTCGACTTTCCAGGCAAACGATTTGCTGAATACCTAAAGCGCTGAAAAATATACTATTAGTATAGATATTTTATGTGACTGACATTCACATTGAATACAAATGCACAAACTAGTCATGACGGTTACAGAAGCTAATATTATTATACAGTTAATTTATAAAAATTTACGTTTCCTTTCTCGAATTTTTTGACTCCTTTTCGATATTTGTTATTTTTAGCCAAAATAATCTTCAAAATTCAATTACTTTTTTTTTACCCAAAAATAAGGACTAGTTTCATTTGTGATACGTACAAAATATTCGCATGCTTACATAGTATCAGTTGCGAGAACCATATTAAAAATATTTCATAGTGGACTTAGGCGGATTTGATATTCATAGACATTTAGACATTTATTTATAATGTACACAACAGACTGCTGGTTAACATAAAAAAAAATTTATAAAGAAATAAAAAAAATATATTATACCAAGCGTCAAATAAAAATGGAAATAATGTTAAAAAAAATTCGAGAAAATTTGTAAAGTTATGGGGGCTAACGCCAAATATGTCCGGAATCCTGCCACTACAGTGAATGCTATATGATCGACAAACTCGGACAAGAGGTTGGGAGTGTTGGGAGAAAGTTAAGAGGAACGGCTGTTTCGTACAAAACTTAATTTTGGATTTGAGGCCAAAATATCCATCCAAACTGAATGATTATTTTTAAATTAAAGGTTTAGTAAATATCTAGCACGGGTGTGAAGTATTTTATTTATTTTTCTTTAAAATTATTTTAATTTGATTGTTTTATACATATATCATGGAGAATTCTTCATTCTGTAAGAGATTCTAAAACCCGATCTCTCCAAGAATATCCTATCTCCGTATCAATGATTACTATAAGTTTTAATTGGACGTAGTTACGAAGAAAGTGTCCAACCCACAAATTTCCACAATCGATTTTTGTGAGTTCGCTTTCACTCCACAAATGCCGTAAAATGAGTTTGAATTGTCAAATTTTCAAACCACCTTTTCAGCTTCATCTTTTTTGGGTTGGACGTTTTCTGTATAACTACGTCCAATTAACACTATTTTCAACGTAATCCTAGTTTTATGAGGCGTTTCCTATCGTACTCTCTTCCGCTATCTAAAATAATGGAATCATTTAAGTCTACTTGGAGACTTTTTTTTTTGATATCTGAATTATTCTCAACGTATAGAATTTGTGGATTTAATTTATTTTATTATTTTAATTGAATATTTTCATATTGTTTGGTATATTTGGTATGAGGACGGCCTCCATGGTCGAGGGGTAAGGCTCTCGACTACGAATCCGAAAGTCGCGGGTTCAAATCCCGGCAAGTAATTTTTTAATTAATTTGTGTTGTTTCACAATTAATTCGTTTAAAAATAATATATAGTACTTTTTGCGCACGTTCCAGAGTGGAAGATACTCTCAGTACCGCCCTGGTGAAAGACCACCATTCAGAATTGAAACGTTGCTTGAAATGGCTTTTAAACGTGTTTGGTGACCAGATCTGAATAGCCAGGTACTTCCCCACCTTCCTCTTCCCCTACCCAATACCTTCAGCCTCACAACATTCCCCAATTGGGAATGCCATAGCCTCACTGGCTCCAGACGCTGGGAGCAGTTTGGGACTCTTGTGCGGTATTCATATAAAAAAAATATTGCCCACCCCACTAGGCGTATGCCTGTATTGGGATTACAATGTACAGGAGTGGTTTTTCAGCCACCTAAGTACATGACAATTTAAAAAATAATTGTACCCGCACGATAAGAAATAAATTAAACTTGGCATTCAAGGTAAGTAATGCTTTTGTTTTTAAAAAAAACTTTTGATTATTGTGTTTCTAATGGTGCTTGGTAGAGAATTGAATTGCCGGCGTTGTACTTAACACTTTTTTGTCCACAGGCGGTTATTAATGACAAATACAATGGTACGAAACCATTGTATTTTATTTGTAAATATCTACATGTTTCAGAAGCAAAGCCCTTCTCGTCGGGATAAACAATATACCTACTAAAAATAATGACAAGTATAGACAAATAATAAGAAAATAGAACAAATTAAAACACACAAACAAAAATTAAATATAAAATCAATTAAAAATGCAAAAATAATTGAAAAATAGAAAAAAATATTATATAAAATATTTTTTTTAATACAATTTAAAAAAGAAATTGGATTTTAAATTTGAATGCCTAAGCAATCTACTAATTTTTCTAATAATACTGTATCCTTTTTATGTGTTTCTGCTTAGCAGCGCGACCAACTCACTATAAGCCGTGTTTTAAACAATTTTATGTTCATAATGTATTTTGCTTATAAAATGCGATATGGGCGACACGCGGACACGCGACCCTTATTTTAACTATCATCGGAAGTCGAATACACCTCCTGGTGGTTGTTTCTGTCACTAAAAATCCCCTCTTCACAAAATCTAACATTTGGACGGCAATATACGAAAACTTAACAACTTTCAAAATGAAACCGAAAAGACAAAGAAAAGAAAAAGATAACTGCAGCAACTGGGACTCGTGCCAAGGACCTCATGGTCTATCCGGGACCTTGGGCTTTAATCCACTGAGCTACAGCGCAAGGATCGACCATGAGATCCTGGGTTCGAGTCTCAGTTGCTGCCGTTATCTTTTTATTTTCTGTGTCTTTTCGATTTTATGTTTTATTTTGAGAGTTGTTAATATTATCTTCAATGATTAAAAAGAGAAGTTTATCATTATGTCAACTGATTAACCATCACGGAGAGATGGCAGAGAGGGCACACACTCCTTGCTTCATCCACATTCATGCATACTCTTCCGTTAATCTGACCCTGTAGTCATGATCCGACACAAGTATTTGATTCACTTGGTCGTGCCACTCCTTCCTCGGTCTTCCTCGACTTCTACCATTCTCCTTTGCGTCATATATTCTCCTTACACTCCATTCTCCGCCCCAAGCGTCCCTTTCGCATATTATTCGAAAGAGATAAACGTGATCTGGATAACGAGAAGTTACTAGGGAATTTCAAATTATTTCTTTTCTGCAGTCCCCTGGCGATGTAAACAAGGTCAGTCAATTTTGGAATTTTTATTTAAAATTATTAATACATCGGTATTTATACACTCGACCGGTGTTTGTGATTACGCCAAAATCGCGCATTTCGTAACACAATTCTTACAAGAAAATCGGCGTTCAATTACCATTGAATGCTTCCTCGGTTCGTTAATAGGTCAAAGAGTGAAACCAGTTTTAAAAGTCAAATAAACCATTAAAAAAACAAGCGATGTGGGTAGATATGTGGGGCGAAGTGTACGAGGACTAGTAAAGTATTTGTGGGTATTACTTTGTTGTGAGGGTCAGTGATGTTTCTCTTGCAGATTCTAGTGGGAGTTTCAGTCCAAAAACTTATTCGGATTCGCGAATTATTACCACATGGTATCTACTTACATGTAGGCGAACATCACAATGGATCCAACGGAATGTAGCCTTCTTGTTGTACTGCCACAGTTTGTTGAACGATTTTGTAACACAACACCTTTGTATATTATCCTTAACTATACAGTATACATACACAATACGCAAACACACAAGGAATCTTTTAGGTAAATTTCACAGCACGAACGAACGAAATTATCAGCACTTTCTCTATAGCTACTAGGAATGCAATACGCCTGGCATACGCTTATATCATATTATTATGTCTATAGTTTGAAATAACAGTAATTTAAAGATGAGTAAAGCAATGCACACAGTTATTTGCTAAATTCAAAGCGTTGGCTAAAGTTTTAACGCGTAAGGTTCAAGGTTTAAATTGTTGCACCGTCTTACTTTGCTCTCACCGCCACAAATTCACAAGTTCTGGAACCCCCTTCAAAACTTTTAAGACCGAATGAACTACTATCGGATGTTGTTCACTAATTGGAAGTGTTTTTAAGTGTTTCCAGTCAGATTATGCCCGAAAAAGAAATCCGCAGAAGCAGTCTGTTTGGCGATAGGGAACTGGTGAGACGCGACCACACAGCACCGGTGTAGACAGGCAACTAGCGTTTGATAGCGATCAGCAACTGGAGAATTGCCGGAAGAAAAATGTCCGCGATATATCGATGCCTACAATCTGTCATGTTGAGTGTTTACCTACCGTGTTCGTGATAAAACAACTAGTATAATCATTTTAGTTTGTGCATTCCTCTCCGGCTGATTGTTATCTCGTTCTCTGAGTACAATACGCAGCGTGACGTATAATAATTGGCACATCTTTCCATACATTTCCAAAGTGACCTATTTTATCTCCTGTCTTACGCTTTGTCTTTGGAATGCGGAACCCATTAGCAGCCATGGTTGCACCCATGTTCCACTCTCATAGTCCAATCTCATAAAAATACCTACATAATTGTTAAAGTCAACATTATGAATGATGTGTTTTGAAACAGCGATTGTTTTTATAATTATTTCAAAATAACAAATATATGCGGCGATGTCGTAAGGTGGGAATTCACTTGCAGTTTAAGCCCAGCTTGACATGTATTGATGTTCGTCTAGTTGCTCTCTGGTAGGAGCCCTGACAAGATAAGCCGACTGATACCATTACTAAAAAATACAGAAATGCCGACATTGCCGACCCATAGAGTCAAAGGCGTAGTTGTTATGGGGGTTCAGCGGTGGGGGCTATATTCCCCATGCGCCAGACTAGGTGGGGAGCCAAAACGAGACGTGATTTTGTTCTTAATTTAATTGGCATAATTTTATTTTTTCACATTAAAACATATTTTAATTTGTTGCTTTTCCATGACCTCCTCCTTTGAAATATTTTAAGGGTTTACTTTTTAAAAAAATAAGATATTGCGGCAAAATATTTTTTGGAAGTTTATTTCTGAATGACTGAAATAGATAGCATTTATTGGTTTGCCGTGGTTAAAAAATGCATAAAATGTAAAATTTTCGCCCGTGGCGCATTCTTCCGTTTGTGAATGAATGATATGATTTACATTACTCTGCCTCCAGCCTCTCCACATACCCAATTGACAGAATTTATTAGTTTGACCGAACAAAAAAAACAACAACATTTTGGCGCATTCTAGCTTGTGTACGAATTATATTCTCCATACACCACTGCAATTTACAACAAAATGATGACTTTTATTGGATTTTAAATAATATTCCATATTTTCAATCGTTGGCATTTTTAATCGCCTATTTACAGAGCTCTATACAAATCTATGAGCGATGTAGCAATTATAATTATGTAGGAATGTTTGATCGATTTGCATATTATTATTATTTACCTGCACAGTTTTAATAATGACCAGTGAAAGTGAGGCTCATAAACTCACATTAAAATGTCTAAGTTGGTAAATGCACAATAGCATTGCTGCATTTATATTACTTCTGAATCAAACATAATTATTAATTACATGTGTAAACTTAAATAAAATAGAACATACATATTCAATTATATATATCGTATTGTAAAAATTTTGTGTACAGTGACAGGGAACATTTTCCCCTCTTCCTGTCTAAACTGTGGTTAGAGGTGCATAAATGTGGAGATAATCTTCTCTACCCAGTGAGCGGGCTGCCTATTGTTAATGTAGGGCTTTTTATTTATTTTTGTTTCAAAGAATTGTAAACTGTGTTTTATATGCTAGCGGCACTAGTTGATGGCAATCTTATATTTAAGACCAATCACTAAGGTAATGGAGGGTATAAGATGGAATTTGGGCGGAGACGGAGGGGGTTCAGCGGCCGAGGTTGGATATAGAGGGATTCGAGTTCAATTCTAATTTATAGTGAAAGGTTTTGGCTAAATCTATTATATGCTTTCGGAGTGGAGGAATTTTCAAGCCCGTGTTAAGTATGCTATTCCTGACGGACCAGGGACTTGTGGTGAATCGTCGGAGCATTGCATTCTGGAATGATTCTTGTCTTTTTGTGGTTGAAGTAGCCCATAATATTCAATTTTATTAGAATAACTTATTGAAGCTCATTGTAATATATTCTATATTAACGAATGCTCTGATAAAATTGAATATTAATCCTAGACTTGTTGAAAAGGTCAATAGAAGTGCCATATAAATTAAAATCGGTAGATATATCCGAGACACTATCTAGATTGCAAATAAATTCGGGTAGAATCATCCAGTCAATATAAAATTCAAGATTATATCAACAGTTCTTAAATTGAATTATGATATCGATAAAAATGACGAGAGCAATGAGGTGGCATTAGTTCAATTGGTTAGAAGGAAGGTCCCGGATAGATCAAGAGGTCGAGTTCGAGTCTCAGATGCGACCGTTACCTTTATATTTTCTGTGTCTTTTCTGTTTCGTGTTTCAATTGAGATTTGTTAATGTTATCTTCAATGATTAAAATAATATACTACATAGATGTTTGGTATGGAAATAAGACGATTGTTGTGGAATGGTTGTGTTTTTTTTTGCATAAAATTCGCAGTACTTAGGAATATATTATTATATTTTATTTGACATATACTCGTAAAGAGAGAAATATCTACTATAAGTGCAGTGCGTTTTACTACGAGTCAGTAGGTTGCTTCTTTGATTCCTACGCAGTGTTAACATTTAATGTATGGACGCTATCTGGTCTGGTTGCTGCGATGTTTATTGCCGACTTTGACGTATATTGCATTATATGCTTTTACAGCTGTGGCAATGAACACCCTTCCGAGGAGAAAGTGACACCCTCACTAATTTGGGAATAATACGAGGCGTAATTAAAATCTTGAAGAGGAGCGACACCGAGAGAAGGAAGTTGGGATTTCAAGTTTCTGGTTATTCAGATTTAGATATAATATTGTCAATAGATGTCTCACCAGCACAATTCTGAGATATTCTGCTACAAATGAATTTTTTATGCTTTTTTCTCTACCTCTGGGCCCAATATCAAAGATTGTTCTACCAAGGGGAACATATAAAAAAAAAAAAATTCAATCGATTGCGGTTATTGATGTATTTTTACACTTCGGTACTGCAAAAACAGTAGCGACGAGTTGCTTGCATTTTAGAAAGTGTTCTTCAAAAAATGGGTTAAATTTTTAGAGTAAAAAACGTCTCAAAGATTTGCATACAAAATTCAACAGTGAATCTATCTAACGGAAAATTCGACGGCCAAGTGACGTCACACCCAACAAGCTATAGATTTCTTGCGTTTTGGCGGGCTTTGAAAAACTCAAACTTTAAAAAAATTATTTTTACTATGAAAACGAACTTTAAAAAAGACAAAAATATATTGATAAAAAAAAAATTATGGACGAGGTTCCTCTCATACATCTTGATAAATTATTAAAATAGTGGTTAAAACGAAGTAATTTATTATCTATTAATTGATAAACTAAAGTTTTTAAGACAAGATTTTGGTGCATAGCGCAAAAGGTAACAATTATTAGCCTGAAACACTCATCCATTTATCTTTTCTCGGAAGGTTTTTTCAATTTGGATGAGTGTTTCAGGCTAATAATTATTGCTTATAAAAATAATTGTTACCCTTTGCGCTATGCACAAAAATCTTGTCTTAAAAACTTTAGTATATCAATTAATAAAAAATATTTGACAAGTCAAAGCATTTTTCACCAATAAAATGTAGACATAATTTGTCTCGACATATCTATTGAGGGATTTAGCCGTTACAAGCCTTTCTCATACTAATAAAGTTGGTTGTTTACAGGTGAAATATAATAAAAACAGTAATTATTGAATGAAACACTAGTATATATTGATTAACTTGGCGGGTTTGCGATAAGCCGACGTAGCTCAACGGTAGAGCATCTGACCGGCAATCAGAAGGGTGCAGGTTCGAGTCCTGTCGGCGACATTTATCTTTTCTCGGAAGGTTTTTTCAATTTGGATGAGTGTTTCAGGCTAATAAATATTGTTTATAAAAATAATTTATTATCATTTAATTAAAATGCTGCCACAAAGTTATTTTACAATTATAGAAGAAATAATATTTGTCGTTAGGCCTCTCGGGCGCCATTATAAACCTAAAATCATGAATAAAACAGAACGGTGAATATGTTATGTAGAATTCACAAAATTCTTGATTTCCAGATTTTTTGTTTTCATATTCGTGGAAACCTGAATTCAGCATCTTCAAGAGGTGGTGATTTGCAATACTCCTCGGCGTATGCAAACCTGTTTTAATGAAGCAAATTCACATATTGATGCAATTACATCACCAAATGAGCAAACAGTTGAACTGGAGAGCTGTTTACCTCGTTGTTCGTTGCTTGTTGCTTCATACCAACAAGGTTTAATATCGCAGATAAATCATCCACCTGCATTTTGCAACGTATTTACTACGAGTATTTTACATAATTTATTTACAATTAAATTAACCGTAGCGTCCGTAGCGTTGTATAATCACTAATGGAAACGGAATTTCAAGATAATTCTGCATATAATTTAAGTGCATCTGATATCAATACCTTTGCATGGATGTTTAGAAAGTGATATTCTCATCGTATAAAACGCACTTACATTTTAATTGTAATTTACGTAAAAGCAAAACAGGTTGTAATAAATGAATAATAGAACCGTGCCGATTAAATGCCAAATGAGCAACTATTTTTATCTTAAGGTGTGTTGTTGTGGAAAATCATTATTATTTATTACTATTTTAAATCACACATGTTTAAACGTTACACTAATAATAAAGCTTTTACTAACTTAATGTGTCTAGAATCTATATTTATTTAAACTTAATGAAAATGTGCCATGAATAACCGTACTTTTTCATTGGTATTTATCTCAGAACTCACTTTTTACACAGTGAAATCTTCTGAATAAATGTCAATTTATTACTCCCGAAATCGAAATTGGCATTAGTACACTGTGGTAACATAAAATGTCTATACTTTCATCAATTTGTTTTTTTCGGAAACTGTACCATTTACAAAGGAGCACTTGAAATTTCAAAATACCAAAATAATAAGTATTCCCCACATAAAACATGCCCAAAAAAATCAGTTTTCTTCACATATTGTTGTTTATACTCCACATATGACCAACGAATACAGATGGCTGTTCGCACAAAAATCGATACAATAAATATCATAAACATAAATAAGATTTCGCATGGCGATTTTATCCGAGGTAGCTACTAAAAAAACTGTAAAGATTGAAGTCATGTCTAGACAGATAATAAAGCTTACTTCAGCTTGAACGACTGTCTCCATTCAAACCTCAGCATCATCGGCCAACGCAAGGGTTAAAGAGTATATTTATAATAATAATACTTGGACGATTTATATAGCGCCGTTTTTGTGAAAAATCACCTCAAGGGCGCTGTACAAATACTACTTGCTAGGGTTAATCTTATTATGTACATATACAGAAAACATACTTACCTGGAAGGGCACTCCAGATTAAAACTTAATTAAATTACAATGTTTTGGGCTGAGATGGTATAACTTGACTAATGATGGCTGCACGCACAGGACACATATTAGAAAACACTGCACATTGCATGACATTGAAGTTACTGTTTAAATCCTATCTGTCATTGATATTATAAACATTAGAAGGTTATTGACAAAAGAAGAGCAAGTGCTTATTTGAAACATGATTTGATTTGAAATTTTTGATAATAATTATTTGCATTTACGAATAATAAAATTATTTGTTTATTAGGTAACTGAACCATTCATGGATAGGACTGTCCGAAGAGATGAGTTTTGAGTTTTGATCTGAATTCTGTCGGGTTTTTAATCAATCTTAGATCGTATGGCAGTTTATTCCAGGCTTTAGAGCCTGACACGCTGAAAGCTCGCTCACCAAACTGTGAAAGTTTAAAAAAAAGTAGTCAACGTTGAAACTAAAGTACCAAATAAAGGGGTATATTAATATGAAATATAAAAAAACTCAAATCGAGAACTTTCGTTCGCTGAATTTTTCACTCTCTTGTGAAAATGGATTCATCCGAATAACAACAAGAGTGAGGAAATCACCCGTATTAAAACCCTGTTTTCCAAATATTTAAATAAATTACTATCATAAAGCAGTTTGTTCTCACCTATATCATTGTATTATTTATTATTCCATTTAAAATATTGTTATAAGGGGGGTTTACATAGAAAAGATATTTTCTTTCTCACTCTCGGGTAGCGAAAAATGTGTTGGATTAATTAGTTATAGTGTAGAATTAATTAATTAATATGAATGTTTAAGTTTAATTAAGTTTATATCGCTGATATATTGCTGTGAACCGACTAACAATTTTATTGAAACATATTTGACCGAAACAAATGAAATGCATTTTCATGAATGCTTTTTGGGATATTATGCTGTGTTGCCCTTCCTCATCCTTTAGTCAACGTTTCGGACAACGTTATACTGTCCATCATCAGTACACCTGCCCTGATGATAGCCGCTGATAACGCCATAATATCCCAAAAACCATCTAAGAAAATACCTTTGCCCGTGAAAATCTGAAAAGATATCAAACTAAATGCACTTAGAAATTACCGATTTAAAGTGTATTTTCATCTACCGGCACCGTCCAGCGTGGCGTGCAGCCCGAAATGACTGAAAAGCTGTGCCCCCTCTTCGTTTTCCAAATTTCTAAGAAAAAAGGAATTTTTCCAGAAATTTCTTATTTCGTGATCGTCCTACCGTAAGAAATCGTTTCTGCTTGGCAAATTTTTAATTCTTGGTTGCAATTTGCCTTGATCGCTCTATCTTTCATACGTTATGGTGAAATGAATAGTAATAATCAACACCTGAGTCAGCAGTGCAGACACGTATAATGATGGGCAAGGCACAGAAGGGAGTATTCACATTACGCCTTGCGTGAATGTGCTCATGGATAATGTAAGCAACTCATTTTGCCGTGCCTGCCACTTAACGTGTCTGCACTGCGCGGCACTGGCAGACTCTAAAACGAAATCGATGTATTTTTCAAGGCATTTTTAAACACTTTTGTTTTGACCATCACATAAATGTAGCACATTGAAATGAATGAAATAGATCCGATGAATATGATTTTATTTTATTCGTAATCTTTTATAACTTTTTTCTATTTGTTATAAAGGTTTTTAATAATTTATTTTCAAGCACTTTATAAAATACTAGCTGATGTGTACCCGGCCTTCCTCGGTATAATGATTGATTTGACAGCGAAAGTAATTATCTCCAAATAAAGAAACATTCATTTGAATATTTTATTTATTACAAACGTTTATTTTCTCAAAATTTATCTAAATTATAAAGTTCTTAAGTAGGTACCTACTCGTGGTTTCCATTTTAAAAATATTGTACCCATGAAAACCTTATTTTTGAATATGCTATCTGTGGCTAACCAGAGTGTTATATCTATGGGTTAACCTAAATAAAACATGGCGGGTTCAATGCTTTTCAGACTAATTTTATAACGTTATAACAACAGATACATATTGGATTTCATTCAAACTACCTTCCCGGCACTTCGCAGAAAATCGAAGACAAACAAACAAACAAACTTACATTGATTTTTATATATATAGACAGTGTAACCGACGTGATCGTTTGATCGTAATTATCATGATTCTTAGGATTCTAATTTTGCGACATTATGTTGATACAAGCCATAAGTGCGGGAAACACCGATTTATTCTAATCCATAATACGGTACCCGAGGTCTGTTTACCTGAGGGTAATTTACAAACGCCCGGCTTTAAATCCCGGGAATTTCGCAGTCGCCAGAAAAAGGCAGTTACGGGGATTAACAGCGAACTAATTAAAAGCCACCGAGCCACAGTTCGTAGTTTACAAAGGAACCCGAAGAATAGTTCGGATGTGATTAAAAAGGGGGACTTTGGCCGAAGCAAAGTCAGTAGTGAACAGAGACGAGTGAGTAGAGACCGTCCGGCCAGTGGTCGTAGTCGAGACTCCCGTCTCCTACAAAGCAAGCAGGCCACTTGCATCCCCAGCCTGAGACGCTGCGAGAAAACTCGGCAGGAACCGCCGACCCCCA
This sequence comes from Halesus radiatus, assembly GCA_022606495.2. NCBI lineage: Eukaryota > Metazoa > Arthropoda > Insecta > Trichoptera > Limnephilidae > Halesus > Halesus radiatus. The sequence continues at coordinate 15,391 of JAHDVE020010517.1, read as the reverse complement.
ACGCCCACCGTTCGAGTGCAGTCGAGTGCCCTTCGCCTCCTGCCCTCCAACGCCGTGATCCCATCAAGGCACATATCCACCACCGCAGGAGTCACACTCGGACGAGCGATCGTGACTCGTACCCAGTCACATCTTGTAACCATACAAAGTCTTTCACTTCTCCTGCCTCCCACCTGAAGGACTCCTGAACCTGCCTCAAGGATAGTCGGCCCCGTACCCCCAGAAGCATAGAAAGTGACTTGACCAGCACCCCACATGTTTACAGTCTTGTAACGACAATGGTCGCTTACAAGTGGTCCTCTCGAGCACGGATCAAGTCACATAGTGATCCCCGGACTACGGATCTAGTACCCAGCCGCTACCCAGGTGATCTAACAAGATGTCACCGGCCGTTACCCAGAAGTGTACGGCCACACAAGGCGCCCCACAAGGCTCCACACAAGGCGCCCCACAAGGCTCCACACAAGGCGCCCCACAACGCTCCACACAAGGCGCCCCACAAGGCTTCACACAAGGCGCAGAGTACCGGCTTCCAGCATCCCACGTCGCGATGCACGGCCAAACGACCCCTCTGCAGCCCTGTCAACCGCAGCCCACAAACGCGAACGCGACATTCCCGGGTCAAACTACAACGGATGACTCGGCGCGTCGAACCCAACATTGGGCGAAGAACAGAGCGGACCCGCTCTCCCAGATTGCTGCATTAATGGTGGAAGCATTCCGCACATTACAAAATGGCGGAACACAGCGGCCGCAGCCGGAAATGTCCGGCCCAGCACGACCCGCAGCGCTCGACACGTCATACGCCGGCGGCGCTACATCGGACCTCGCTTCCCACGGCCACAAGCGAAAGGATGCTAGCCGCCACTACGCTGTAGGGCCCGGTCTTACGCCCCCTGCCCCCGCAGCGCCCGGTGCATTACATGGCAGCCCAGCTGCTTACAACCTCACTCCCCGCGGGCTCGAACGGAATGACTATAGTTACAATTCTGTAGCGCTCGGCGCTACAGTCTCTGGCCCCGCACCCCTCGGCCCGGCACCCCTCGGCCCGGCACCCCTCGGCCCGGTTACCATCGACCCAGCGACACACGTTCCCGAACAAGCAAGTACGGCCGCCTGGGATTCTAGAGCACGAGCTGTTACGGCAGCGGCTCTAGCCACAACTACCGACACGACACGGAGCACAGTAGCCTCTGCGGATTCCAAGAAAGAAATAATCCGTCGGATGCGAGCAGAGTTGCAAGAAATAAGAAAACGAAACAGGCAGATCGAGCAACTGACCGTCACAACAACTGCTGCCCGGAGGTGCGCAGCCTCGCACCGCCCGATCCCGAAGTATTCGGCGCTGCACATGGCCCTGCTATAGGCGGGCCCCATCGACATGACAATGACTGCCGCCCTGAAGAATGCAGCATCGCATTGCCTGACCCCGAAGTGTCTGGCTCTGCTCACGGCCCTGCTATAGGCGAGCCCCATCTACTCGACAACGACGGCTGCCCTGAAGTGTGCAGCTGCGCATTGCCCGACCCCGAAGTGTCTGGCTCTGCTCACGGCCCTGCTATAGGCGGGCCCCATCTACACAACAATGACTGCTTCCCTGAAGTGTGCAGCCTCGCACAGCCCGACCCCGAAGTGTCTGGCTCTGCACACGGCCCTGCTATAGGCGAGCCCCATCCACTCGACAACGACGGCTGCCCTGAAGTGTGCAGCTGCGCATTGCCCGACCCCGAAGTGTCTGGCTCTGCTCACGGCCCTGCTATAGGCGGGCCCCGTCTCCATGACAACAACTGCTGCCCTGAAGTTTGCAGCTGCGCATTGCCTGACCCTGAAGTGTCTGGCTCTGCCCACGGCCCTGCTATAGGCGGGCCCCATCCACTCGACAACGACGGCTGCCCCGAAGTGTGCAGCTGCGCATTGCCTGACCCTGATGTGTCTGGCTCTGCTCACGGCCCTGCTATAGGCGGGCCCCGTCTCCATGACAACAACTGCTGCCCTGAAGTTTGCGGCTGCGCATTGCCTGACCCTGAAGTGTCTGGCTCTGCCCACGGCCCTGCTATAGGCGGGCCCCGTCTCCATGACAACAACTGCTGCCCTGAAGTGCGCAGCCTCGCATTGCCCGACCCCGAAGTGTCTGGCTCTGCTCACGGCCCTGCTATAGGCGAGCCCCATCTACATGACGATGACTGCTGCCCTGAAGTGCGCAGCCTCGCACAGCCCGACCCCGAAGTGTCTGGCCCTGCTCACGGCCCTGCTATAGGCGGGCCCCATCTACCCAATGTTGTCTGCTGCCCTGAAGTGTGCAGCTGCGCATTGCCCGACCCCGAAGTGTCTGGCTCTGCTGACGGCCCTGCTATAGGCGGGCCCCATCTCCACAACAATCACTGCTGCCCTGAAGTCTGCAGCTGCGCATTGCCCGACCCCGAAGTGTCTGGCTCTGCTGACGGCCCTGCTATAGGCGGGCCCCATCTCAACAACAATCACTGCTGCCCTGAAGTCTGCAGCTGCGCATTGCCCGACCCCGAAGTGTCTGGCTCTGCTGACGGCCCTGCTATAGGCGGGCCCCATCTACTCGACAACGACTGCCGCCCTGAAGTGTGCAGCTGCGCATTGCCCGACCCCGAAGTGTCTGGCTCTGCTCACGGCCCTGCTATAGGCGGGCCCCGTCACGACAACTGCTGCCCGGAGGTGCGCAGCCTCGCACCGCCCGATCCCGAAGTATCCGGCGTTGCACATGGCCCTGCTATAGGCGAGCCCCACCGAAACAACAATTGCTGCATTGAGATGTGCAGCCTCGCACTACCCGACTTCAAAGTGTCCGGCTCTACACGAAGCCCTGCTGTAAGCGGGCTCTACCGAGACATCAATAACTGCTGCACTGAGATGTGCAGCCCCGCACTGCCTGACCCCAAAGTGTCCGGCTCTAAACGCAGCCCTGCCATAAGCGGGCCCCACCGAAGAGATAATAGCTGCCGCACTCAGGTGTACAGCCTCGCACCAGCCGACCCCAAAGTGTCCGGCTCTGCACTCAGCCCTGCTATAGGCGGGCCCCGCCGAGGAGACGATAGCTGCCGCACTCAGGTGTACAGCATCACACCATCCTGGCCACAGACCCGATCCCGCAGGATTATACGCGGATCCCAGAAGCCCGCTGTCTTCTCAGGAGACGCGACATCGCCCCATCTATTATTCCCGATGGGGGGAGCGTTTCCGGCCGCCGTGGACAACGACGAACACGTCTGGATGAAAATTAGTCCAGTTTCACTGCACGGGGGGAGTGTAACCGACGTGATCGTTTGATCATAATTATCATGATTCTTAGGATTCTAATTTTGCGACATTATGTTGATACAAGCCATAAGTGCGGGAAACACCGATTTATTCTAATCCATAATACGGTACCTGAGGTCTGTCTACCTGAGGGTAATTTACAAACGCCCGGCTTTAAATCCCGGGAATTTTGCAGTCGCCAGAAGAAGGCAGTTAAGGGGATTAACAGCGAACTAATTAAAATACACCGAGCCACAGTTCGGAGTTCACGAAGGAACCCGAAGAATAGTTCGGATGTGATTAAAAAGGGGGACTTTGGCCGAAGCAAAGTCAGTAGTGGACAGAGACGAGTGAGTAGAGACCGTCCGGCCAGTGATCGTAGTCGAGACTCCCGTCTCCTACAAAGCAAGCAGGCCACTTGCATCCCCAGCCTGAGACGCTGCGCGAAAACTCGGCAGGAACCGCCGAACCCCAACGCCCACCGTTCGAGTGCAGTCGAGTGCCCTTCGCCTCCTGCCCTCCAACGCCGTGATCCCATCAAGGCACATATCCACCACCGCAGGAGTCTCACTCGGACGAGCAATCGTGACTCGTACCCAGTCACATCTTGTAACCAAAGAAAGTCTTTCATTTCTCCTGCCTCCCACCTGAAGGATTCCTGAACCTGCCTCAAGGATAGTCGGCCCCGTACCCCCAGAAGCATAGAAAGTGACTTGACCAGCACCCTACATGTTTACAGTCTTGTAACGACAATGGTCGCTTACATTTGGTATCATTCGACAACTTTTGACGTTTTTTACGTTTCTTCACGTTTCTAGACGACTTAGAGCGATTTGGGGCTTAATTTGGTATCATTCGACAACTTTTGACGTTTTTTACGTTTTTCACGTTTCTAGACGACATAGGGCGATTTGGGGCTTAATTTTTGGTATCGTTCTGACAACTTTTGCGTTTTTCGTTTTTTCACGTTTCTAGACGAGTTAGGGCGATTTTGGGCTAATTTGGTATCATTCGACAACTTTTGACATGTTTCCGTTTTTCACTAGACGACTTAGGGCGATTTGGGAGGCTTAATTTGGTATCATTCGACAACTTTTTGACGTTTTTTACGTTTTTCACGTTTCAGACAGTTAGGGCGATTTTGGGCTAATTTGGGCATCATTCGACAACTTTTTGACGTTTTCACGTTTTCCACGTTTCTAGACGACTTGGGGCGATTTTGGGGGCTTAATTTGGTATCATTCGACAACTTTTAACGTTTTTACGTTTTTCACGTTTTCTAGACGAGTTAGGGCGATTTTGGGCCCTAATTTTGGTATCATTCGGCGCTTTTGACGTTTTTTACGTTTTTTCACGTTTCTAGACGAGTTAGGGCGATTTGGGGCTTAATTTGGTATCATTCGACAATTTTTTACGTTTTTGACGTTTTTTGACGTTTCTAGACGACTTAGGGCGATTTGGGGCTTAATTTGGTATCATTCGACAACTTTTGACGTTTTTTACGTTTTTTCACGTTTCTAGACGAGTTAGGGCGATTTTGGGCCTAATTTGGTATCATTCGACAACTTTTGACGTTTTTCACGTTTTTTCACGTTTCTAGATGACTTAGGGCGATTTGGGGCTTAATTTGGTATCATTCGACAACTTTTGACGTTTTTTATGTTTTTTCACGTTTCTAGACGAGTTAGGGCGATTTTGGGCCTAATTTGGTATCATTCGACAACTTTTGACGTTTTTTACGTTTTTTTACGTTTCTAGACGACTTAGGGCGATTTGGGGCTTAATTTGGTATCATTCGACAACTTTTGACGTTTTTTACGTTTTTTTACGTTTCTAGACGACTTAGGGCGATTTGGGGCTTAATTTGGTATCATTCGACAACTTTTGACGTTTTTAACGTTTTTTCACGTTTCTAGACGTCTTAGGGCGATTTGGGGCTTAATTTGGTATCATTCGACAACTTTTGACGTTTTTTACGTTTTTTCACGTTTCTAGACGACTTAGGGCGATTTGGGGCTTAATTTGGTATCATTCGACAACTTTGACGTTTTTTACGTTTTTTCACGTTTCTAGACGACTTAGGGCGATTTGGGGCTTAATTTGGTATCATTCGACAACTTTTGACGTTTTTTACGTTTTTTCACGTTTCTAGACGAGTTAGGGCGATTTTGGGCCTAATTTGGTATCATTCGACAACTTTTGACGTTTTTCACGTTTTTTCACGTTTCTAGACGACTTAGAGCGATTTGGGGCTTAATTTGGTATCATTCGACAACTTTTGACGTTTTTTACGTTTTTTCACGTTTCTAGACGTCTTAGGGCGATTTGGGGCTTAATTTAGTATCATTGGTAGATTTATGATGATTTTTTAAATATTTTTTTTATTGTTTTTGAGTTTTTTACCTTTTGAAGTTTTTTTTTACGTTTTTGACGTTTTTTGACGTTTCTAGACGACTTAGGGCGATTTGGGGCTTAATTTGGTATTATTCGACAACTTTTGACGTTTTTTACGTTTTTTCACGTTTCTAGACGACTTAGGGCGATTTGGGGCTTAATTTGGTATCATTCGACAACTTTTGACGTTTTTAACGTTTTTTCACGTTTCTAGACGACTTAGGGCGATTTGGGGCTTAATTTGGTATCATTCGACAACTTTTGACGTTTTTTACGTTTTTTCACGTTTCTAGACGAGTTAGGGCGATTTTGGGCCTTATTTGGTATCATTCGACAACTTTTGACGTTTTTCACGTTTTTTCACGTTTCTAGACGACTTAGAGCGATTTGGGGCTTAATTTGGTATCATTCGACAACTTTTGACGTTTTTTACGTTTTTTCGCGTTTCTAGACGACTTAGGGCGATTTGGGGCTTAATTTGGTATCATTCGACAACTTTTGACGTTTTTCACGTTTTTTCACGTTTCTAGACGAGTTAGGGCGATTTGGGGCTTAATTTGGTATCATTCGACAACTTTTGACGTTTTTCACGTTTTTTCACGTTTCTAGACGACTTAGAGCGATTTGGGGCTTAATTTGGTATCATTCGACAACTTTTGACGTTTTTTACGTTTTTTCACGTTTCTAGACGACTTAGGGCGATTTGGGGCTTAATTTGGTATCATTCGACAACTTTTGACGTTTTTTACGTTTTTTCACGTTTCTAGACGACTTAGAGCGATTTGGGGCTTAATTTGGTATCATTCGACAACTTTTGACGTTTTTTACGTTTTTTTACGTTTCTAGACGACATAGGGCGATTTGGGGCTTAATTTGGTATCATTCGACAACTTTTGACGTTTTTTACGTTTTTTCACGTTTCTAGACGACTTAGGGCGATTTGGGGCTTAATTTGGTATCATTCGACAACTTTTGACGTTTTCAACGTTTTTTCACGTTTCTAGACGACTTAGGGCGATTTGGGGCTTAATTTGGTATCATTCGACAACTTTTGACGTTTTTTACGTTTTTTCACGTTTCTAGACGACTTAGGGCGATTTGGGGCTTAATTTGGTATCATTCGACAACTTTTGACGTTTTTCACGTTTTTCACGTTTCTAGACGACTTAGGGCGATTTGGGGCTTAATTTGGTATCATTCGACAACTTTTGACGTTTTTTACGTTTTTTCGCGTTTCTAGACGACTTAGGGCGATTTGGGGCTTAATTTGGTATCATTCGACAACTTTTGACGTTTTTTACGTTTTTTCACGTTTCTAGACGACTTAGGGCGATTTGGGGCTTAATTTGGTATCATTCGACAACTTTTGACGTTTTTTACGTTTTTTCACGTTTCTAGACGACTTAGAGCGATTTGGGGCTTAATTTGGTATAATTCGACAACTTTTGACGTTTTTTAACGTTTTTTCACGTTTCTAGACGAGTTAGGGCGATTTTGGGCCTAATTTGGTATCATTCGACAACTTTTGACGTTTTCCACGTTTTTTCACGTTTCTAGACGAGTTAGGGCGATTTTGGGCCTAATTTGGTATCATTCGACAACTTTTGACGTTTTTCACGTTTTTTCACGTTTCTAGACGACTTAGGGCGATTTGGGGCTTAATTTGGTATCATTCGACAACTTTTGACGTTTTTAACGTTTTTTCACGTTTCTAGACGAGTTAGAGCGATTTTGCGCCTTATTTGGTATCATTCGACAACTTTTGACGTTTTTCACGTTTTTTCACGTTTCTAGACGACTTAGAGCGATTTGGGGCTTAATTTGGTATCATTCGACAACTTTTGACGTTTTTTACGTTTTTTCACGTTTCTAGACGACTTAGGGCGATTTGGGGCTTAATTTGGTATCATTCGACAACTTTGACGTTTTTTACGTTTTTTCACGTTTCTAGACGACTTAGGGCGATTTTGGGCCTAATTTGGTATCATTCGACAACTTTTTGACGTTTTACGTTTTCGCGTTTTCTAGACGGCACCGGCGATTTAGGCAATTGTTATCATTCGACAACACGACGTTTTTACGTTTTTCACGTTCCTAGACGACTTACCGGGCGATTTGGGCCCTAATTGGTATCATTCGACAACTTTTTGACGTTTTTACGTTTTTTCACGTTTTCTAGACGAGTTAGGGCGATTTTGGGCCCTAATTTGGTATCATTCGACGACAACACGACGTTTTGTTTTTCGTTTCTAGACGACTTAGAGCGATTTAGGGCTTGGTGATCATTCGAGCAACTTTTGACGTTTTTACGTTTTCACGTTTCTAGACGACTGGGCGATTTAGGGCTTAATTGGTATCATTCGACAACTTTTTACGTTTTTCACGTTTTTTCACGTTTCTAGACGACTTAGGGCGATTTGGGGCTTAATTTGGTATCATTCGACAATTTTTGACGTTTTTTACGTTTTTTCACGTTTCTAGACGACTTAGGGCGATTTGGGGCTTAGTTTGGTATCATTCGACAAATTTTGACGTTTTTTATGTTTTTTCACGTTTCTAGACGACTTAGAGCGATTTGGAGCTTAATTTGGTATCATTCGACAACTTTTGACGTTTTTTACGTTTTTTCACGTTTCTAGACGACTTAGGGCGATTTGGGGCTTAATTTGGTATCATTCGACAACTTTTTACGTTTTTCACGTTTTTTCACGTTTCTAGACGACTTAGGCGATTTGGGGCTTAATTTGGTATCATTCGACAACTTTTGACGTTTTTACGTTTTTTCACGTTTCTAGACGAGTTAGGGCGATTTTGGGCCTAATTTGGTATCATTCGACAACTTTTGACGTTTTCCACGTTTTTTCACGTTTCTAGACGACTTAGGGCGATTTGGGGCTTAATTTGGTATCATTCGACAACTTTTGACGTTTTTTACGTTTTTTCACGTTTCTAGACGAGTTAGGGCGATTTTGGGCCTAATTTGGTATCATTCGACAACTTTTGACGTTTTTCACGTTTTTTCACGTTTCTAGACGAGTTAGGGCGATTTTGGGCCTAATTTGGTATCATTCGACAACTTTTGACGTTTTCCACGTTTTTTCACGTTTCTAGACGACTTAGGGCGATTTGGGGCTTAATTTGGTATCATTCGACAACTTTTGACGTTTTTCACGTTTTTTCACGTTTCTAGACGAGTTAGGGCGATTTTGGGCCTAATTCGACAACTTTTGACGTTTTTGACGTTTTTTGACGTTTCTAGACGACTTAGGGCGATTTGGGGCTTAATTTGGTATCATTCGACAATTTTTTACGTTTTTGACGTTTTGTGACGTTTCTAGACGACTTAGGGCGATTTGGGGCTTAATTTGGTATCATTCGACAACTTTTGACGTTTTTTACGTTTTTTCACGTTTCTAGACGAGTTAGGGCCATTTTGGGCCTAATTTGGTATCATTCGACAACTTTTGACGTTTTCCACGTTTTTTCACGTTTCTAGACGACTTAGGGCGATTTGGGGCTTAATTTGGTATCATTCGACAACTTTTGACGTTTTTCACGTTTTTTCACGTTTCTAGACGAGTTAGGGCGATTTTGGGCCTAATTTGGTATCATTCGACAACTTTTGACGTTTTTTACGTTTTTTTACGTTTCTAGACGACTTAGGGCGATTTGGGGCGTAATTTGCTATCATTCGACAACTTTTGACGTTTTTTACGTTTTTTCACGTTTCTAGACGACTTAGGGCGATTTGGCTCTTAATTTGGTATCATTCGACAACTTTTGACGTTTTTAACGTTTTTTCACGTTTCTAGACGACTTAGGGCGATTTGGGGCTTAATTTGGTATCATTCGACAACTTTTGACGTTTTTCACGTTTTTTCACGTTTCTAGACGACTTAGGGCGATTTGGGGCTTAATTTGGTATCATTCGACAACTTTTGACGTTTTTAACGTTTTTTCACGTTTCTAGACGACTTAGGGCGATTTGGGGCTTAATTTGGTATCATTCGACAACTTTTGACGTTTTTTACGTTTTTTCACGTTTCTAGACGAGTTAGGGCGATTTTGGGCCTCCTAATTTGGTATCATTCGACAACTTTTGACGTTTTTACGTTTTTTCAGTCAAGCTTCTAGACGACTTAGGCGATTTGGGGCCCACTTGGTATCATTCGACAATTTTTGACGTTTTTCACGTTTCTAGGACGACTTAGGCGATTTGGGGATTAATTTGTAACATTCGACAACTTTTGACGTTTTTTACGTTTTTTCACGTTTCTAGACGAGTTAGGGGCGATTTTAAATTTAATTTGTATCATTCGACAACTTTTTGACGTTTTTACGTTTTTTCACGTTTCTAGACGACTGAGGGCGATTTCAGCCAATTTGGTATCATCATTTGGTAGATTTACATGATTTTTAAAGTCTTTGATGTTTTTAGTTTTGACCTTTGAAGTTTTTTTATTGTTTTGACGTTTCTTTTTGACGTTTCTAGACGACTTAGGCGATTTGGGGCTTTAATTTGGTATCATTCGACAACTTTTGACGTTTTTTACGTTTTTTCACGTTTCTAGACGACTTAGAGCGATTTGGGGCTTAATTTGGTATCATTCGACAACTTTTGACGTTTTTTACGTTTTTTCACGTTACTAGACGACTTAGGGCGATTTGGGGCTTAATTTGGTATCATTCGACAACTTTTGACGTTTTTTACGTTTTTTCACGTTTCTAGACGACTGAGGGCGATTTGGGGCTTAATTTGGTATCATTGGTAGATTTATGATGATTTTTTAAAGTCTTTTGATGTTTTTTTAGTTTTTGACCTTTTGAAGATTTTTTTTACGTTTTTGACGTTTTTTGACGTTTCTAGACGACTTAGGGCGATTTGGGGCTTAATTTGGTATCATTCGACAACTTTTGACGTTTTTTACGTTTTTTCACGTTTCTAGACGACTTAGGGCCATTTGGGGCTTAATTTGGTATCATTGGTAGATTTATGATGATTTTTTAAAGTCTTTTGATGTTTTTTTAGTTTTTGACCTTTTGAAGTTTTTTTTTACGTTTTTGACGTTTTTTCACGTTTCTAGACGACTTAGGGCGATTTGGGGCTTAATTTCGTATCATTCGACAATTTTTGACGTTTTTAACGTTTTTTCACGTTTCTAGACGAGTTAGGGCGATTTTGGGCATTATTTGGTATCATTCGACAACTTTTGACGTTTTTCATGTTTTTTCACGTTTCTACACGACTTAGGGCGATTTGGGGCTTAATTTGGTATCATTCGACAACTTTTGACGTTTTTCACGTTTTTTCACGTTTCTAGACGACTTAGGGCGATTTGGGGCTTAATTTGGTATCATTCGACAACTTTTGACGTTTTTTACGTTTTTTCACGTTTCTAGACGACTTAGGGCGATTTGGGGCTTAATTTGGTATCATTCGACAATTTTTTACGTTTTTCACGTTTTTTCACGTTTCTAGACGACTTAGGGCGATTTGGGGCTTAATTTGGTATCATTCGACAACTTTTGACGTTTTTTACGTTTTTTCACGTTTCTAGACGACTTAGAGCGATTTGGGGCTTAATTTGGTATCATTCGACAACTTTTGACGTTTTTTACGTTTCTTCACGTTTCTAGACGACTTAGAGCGATTTGGGGCTTAATTTGGTATCATTCGACAACTTTTGACGTTTTTTACGTTTTTCACGTTTCTAGACGACATAGGGCGATTTGGGGCTTAATTTGGTATCATTCGACAACTTTTGACGTTTTTTACGTTTTTTCGCGTTTCTAGACGACTTAGGGCGATTTGGGGCTTAATTTGGTATCATTCGACAACTTTTGACGTTTTTTACGTTTTTTCGCGTTTCTAGACGACTTAGGGCGATTTGGGGCTTAATTTGGTATCATTCGACAACTTTTGACGTTTTTTACGTTTTTTCACGTTTCTAGACGACATAGGGCAATTTGGGGCTTAATTTGGTATCATTGGTAGATTTATGATGATTTTTTAAATATTTTTTTTATTGTTTTTTAGTTTTTTACCTTTTGAAGTTTTTTTTTACGTATTTGACGTTTTTTGACGTTTCTAGACGACTTAGGGCGATTTGGGGCTTAATTTGGTATCATTCGACAATTTTTGACGTTTTTAACGTTTTTTCACGTTTCTAGACGAGTTAGGGCGATTTTGGGCGTTATTTGCTATCATTCGACAACTTTTGACGTTTTTAACGTTTTTTCACGTTTCTAGACGACTTAGGGCGATTTGGGGCTTAATTTGGTATCATTCGACAACTTTTGACGTTTTTTACGTTTTTTCACGTTTCTAGACGAGTTAGGGCCATTTTGGGCCTAATTTGGTATCATTCGACAACTTTTGACGTTTTCCACGTTTTTTCACGTTTCTAGACGACTTAGGGCGATTTGGGGCTTAATTTGGTATCATTCGACAACTTTTGACGTTTTTTACGTTTTTTCACGTTTCTAGACGACTGAGGGCGATTTGGGGCTTAATTTGGTATCATTCGACAACTTTGACGTTTTACGTTTTTCACGTTTCTGGTGAGTGGGGCGATTTTAGACTCATTGGTATCATTCGACAACTTTGACGTTTTCCGTTTTTTCACGTTTCTGAACGACTTAGGGCGATTTGGGGCTTAATTTGGTATCATTCGACAACGACGTTTTTCACGTTTTTCACGTTTCTAGACGACTTAGGGCGATTTGGGGCTTAATTTGAGTATCGTTCGACAACTTTTGACGTTTTTACGTTCTTTTACGTTCTAGACGACTTAGGGCGTTGGGGATTAATTTGGTATCATTCGACAACTTTTGACGTTTTTTACGTTTTTTCACGTTTCTAGACGAGTTAGGGCGATTTTGGGCCTAATTTGGTATCATTCGACAACTTTTGACGTTTTTTACGTTTTTTCACGTTTCTAGACGACTTAGAGCGATTTGGAGCTTAATTTGGTATCATTCGACAACTTTTGACGTTTTTTACGTTTTTTCACGTTTCTAGACGAGTTAGGGCGATTTTGGGCCTAATTTGGTATCATTCGACAACTTTTGACGTTTTCCACGTTTTTTCACGTTTCTAGACGACTTAGGGCGATTTGGGGCTTAATTTGGTATCATTCGACAACTTTTGACGTTTTTTACGTTTTTTCACGTTTCTAGACGAGTTCGGGCGATTTTGGGCCTAATTTGGTATCATTCGACAACTTTTGACGTTTTCCACGTTTTTTCACGTTTCTAGACGACTTAGGGCGATTTGGGGCTTAATTTGGTATCATTCGACAACTTTTGACGTTTTTTACGTTTTTTCACGTTTCTAGACGAGTTAGGGCGATTTGGGGCCTAATTTGGTATCATTCGACAACTTTTGACGTTTTTCACGTTTTTTCACGTTTCTAGACGACTTAGGGCGATTTGGGGCCTAATTTGGTATCATTCGACAACTTTTGACGTTTTCCACGTTTTTTCACGTTTCTAGACGAGTTAGGGCGATTTGGGGCTTAATTTGGTATCATTCGACAACTTTTGACGTTTTTCACGTTTTTCACGTTTCTAGACGACTTAGGGCGATTTGGGGCTTAATTTGGTATCATTCGACAACTTTTGACGTTTTTTACGTTTTTTCACGTTTCTAGACGAGTTAGGGCGATTTTGGGCCTAATTTGGTATCATTCGACAACTTTTGACGTTTTTTACGTTTTTTCACGTTTCTAGACGACTTAGGGCGATTTGGGGCCTAATTTGGTATCATTCGACAATTTTTGACGTTTTTTCACGTTTCTAGACGACTTAGGGCGATTTGGGGATTAATTTGGTATCATTCGACAACTTTTGACGTTTTTTACGTTTTTTCACGTTTCTAGACGAGTTAGGGCGATTTTGGGCCTAATTTGGTATCATTCGACAACTTTTGACGTTTTTTACGTTTTTTCACGTTTCTAGACGACTTAGGGCGATTTGGGGCTTAATTTGGTATCATTCGACAACTTTTGACGTTTTTTACGTTTTTTCACGTTTCTAGACGACTTAGGGCGATTTGGGGCTTAATTTGGTATCATTCGACAACTTTGACGTTTTTTACGTTTTTTCACGTTTCTAGACGACTTAGGGCGATTTGGGGCTTAATTTGGTATCATTCGACAACTTTTGACGTTTTTTACGTTTTTTCACGTTTCTAGACGACTTAGGGCGATTTGGGGCTTAATTTGGTATCATTCGACAATTTTTTACGTTTTTCACGTTTTTTCACGTTTCTAGACGAGTTAGGGCGATTTTGGGCCTAATTTGGTATCATTCGACAACTTTTGACGTTTTTCACGTTTTTTCACGTTTCTAGACGACTTAGAGCGATTTGGGGCTTAATTTGGTATCATTCGACAACTTTTGACGTTTTTTACGTTTTTTCACGTTTCTAGACGAGTTAGGGCGATTTTGGGCCTAATTTGGTATCATTCGACAACTTTTGACGTTTTTCACGTTTTTTCACGTTTCTAGACGACTTAGGGCGATTTGGGGCGTAATTTGCTATCATTCGACAACTTTTGACGTTTTTAACGTTTTTTCACGTTTCTAGACGACTTAGGGCGATTTGGGGCTTAATTTGGTATCATTCGACAACTTTTGACGTTTTTAACGTTTTTTCACGTTTCTAGACGAGTTAGGGCGATTTCGGGCCTAATTTGGTATCATTCGACAACTTTTGACGTTTTCCACGTTTTTTCACGTTTCTAGACGACTTAGGGCGATTTGGGGCTTAATTTGGTATCATTCGACAACTTTTGACGTTTTTCACGTTTTTTCACGTTTCTAGACGAGTTAGGGCGATTTTGGGCCTAATTTGGTATCATTCGACAACTTTTGACGTTTTTCACGTTTTTCACGTTTCTAGACGACTTAGGGCGATTTGGGGCTTAATTTGGTATCATTCGACAACTTTTGACGTTTTTTACGTTTTTTCACGTTTCTAGACGACTTAGGGCGATTTGGGGCTTAATTTGGTATCATTCGACCATTTTTTACGTTTTTTACGTTTTTTCACGTTTCTAGACGACTTAGGGCGATTTGGGGCTTAATTTGGTATCATTCGACAACTTTGACGTTTTTTAAGTTTTTTCACGTTTCTAGACGACTTAGGCGATTTGGGGCTTAATTTGGTATCATTCGACAACTTTTGACGTTTTTACGTTTTTCAATGCTTCTAGACGACTTAGGGCGATTTTGGGCCTTAATTTTGGTATCATTCGACAACTTTGACGTTTTCACGTTTTTCACGTTTCTAGACGAGTTAGGGCGATTTTGGGCCCAATTTGGCATCATCGATTGATTTATTTGGGGGCTTAATTTGGTATCATTCGACAACTTTTATCGTTTTTTCACGTTTTTTCACGTTTCTAGACGACTTAGAGCGATTTGGGGCTTAATTTGGTATCATTCGACAACTTTCGACGTTTTTTACGTTTTTTCACGTTTCTAGACGACTTAGAGCGATTTGGAGCTTAATTTGGTATCATTCGACAACTTTTGACGTTTTTTACGTTTTTTCACGTTTCTAGACGAGTTAGGGCGATTTTGGGCCTAATTTGGTATCATTCGACAACTTTTGACGTTTTTTACGTTTTTTCTCGTTTCTAGACGACTGAGGGCGATTTGGGGCTTAATTTGGTATCATTCGACAACTTTTGACGTTTTTTACGTTTTTCACGTTTCTAGACGA